>JAQMYJ010000007.1:4408698-4421312 GCA_030014305.1 Clarias laeviceps | reverse complement strand
CACACAGTATATATAAATCCTGTCATTAAGTAAAGGAAGTAAATTAAGGTCATCTACCATCTAGCAGTGATTTACCATGTTATACATTATTTATTATGATTGTCAACATTTACTTAATATAACAAAAATTATTTGTTCCAAGATGTTTGTCCATAGTACCATTTTGCACTACATTACCTGCATACATAGAGGTGCTGGAATCAGGAAGGCTTGCTTAAAGATGCAAAAACCTATTTAAATTGCTTTGCATATGAATGGACATGTTCTATCATATCTCACAGAGTCGAATGATAGCACACCCACTTCTATACGTAGCTATAGTTGGACATGTTAAAAATGAGAGAGAGAGAGAGAGAAATTTATCTCTCAGAAATGCTTTCTGGGAACTCTTTGTGGAGAGACAGAGGACGAGTAAAGAATTTTCTTTATTAGTGGAATTTCAGGAATACAAGCAAGTGCGTAGGAGGACATGTGTGGCTGTGGTTTTTAAAGGATATTGACATGCACAGATATAACACACTAGCATATATATATATATGATCTGTGTTGTCTCGCTGCATCGCGGCCATGTATGCACAGTAGTGTTTTTTTTAATTTTTTATTGTACAAGCCTGAAGGTACAAAAGACAAATGGCCCTTTGGTAGGCATTCATTATTCTGTCCATAAACCAAGACAACTGATAGTGATTATATGCATTCATGCTAGCAGGAATAGGCAGAAATGGAAACTTTACCCTTTTATTAGAGTTGTACGGTTATAAGCATTTTTTATGATGTATCTATAATACATTTTGCCGTGGTAGTCAAATGGTACCTGTACCATAGTATACAGTACTACCATGGTTGTTTTGACAGTACCAGAGTACTTATTTGATGATATACAGTACAGTAGTACATGCACCACACAAAGGTAGATGGTTCTACCATGGTACAACATTACACATACTATAATATGGTTCATGGTTCTACCATGTACTGTATGGAACACGTCCCAGGATACTGTCAAAAATGTTAGACGCTAACAGTCAATAGTTCAGACACACCTAATTCCATGGATTCCATATTTTTATTTATTTATACACTGTAAAACAAAATATGCAAAAATCTCCATTGAACAGTTGATATTGAGATGGAAAATAAATCACTAAACAAAATGTGTCTAAACCTTTGACTTGTACTGTACCTGTTTGTGCACCATACTTGTACCACTGTATGCATGCGACATTGATTTAATGGCATAGTGCATGTTGCCACTCTTAATGTTTAATACAATAATATGATACTTCCTGTACTATACCATACCAGTAGTATCAGTAATACGAATATTATATATATATATATATAATATGGTACGGTTTGTGCAAACATACTATATTAGATACCTGCTGAAGTTTGGTAGTCACAGTGGTAGCCAGTAAGTACCATAGAATTTCCCAGTATTGTGGTACATAAGATAGTATTGCCATGGTACCAACTATAGAGCCATAGCTTTTACCCTGGTACTCTATAGTTGTGAAAAGTTGTGGTAGTATTTTCGTTCCATGAAAATACAGTACTATCATAGCACAGTAAACTATAATGCATACCACCGTAAAAAAAAAAAAAATTGTACAATCAGCTATTTAAATTCTGATTTCATCATTAAAAACTAATAAAAGCTACTGTAAAATCTGTATTGAGACTATTTTACATCTATGATCATTAAAGCAGAAGATGCTGGTCATTATCCTGTATGTCCAGCCTAAGATCTGTATACAGTAGGAATGTGAATCAGCCTGACCCGAAATACTGACGCTTCATACTGGGGTTCTGATGAAAATGAGCACATAGGCATTCCTTTGCTTCTCGCTGGTGGTGAGTGAGAAAATAGCAAGACGGATACCTTGCATTTTTTTCCAGTTGTGAGCTACCCTGCCCCTGAGACACACAGCATTGCCTGGAGAAATTATTTATACCCATTGTTCTTTTAATATGATCTGGGCAACTGACTGGCCAAAGTCCATCATGTCCCAATCAATAACGGCAGTCTATACTGTGTGACTGAAGGGATACTGTTGACACATTTTCAGTATCTGCCCAGTGCATTTGTACAATCATCCATAGCCGGTATATCATAGAAAGGAATTTCTCAATTAAAAAAAAAAAAACACTAATATAACTTATTTGTGTTCTGTTTAATCTGAGACAACGGCACACTGTACAAATGTAATACATAGTACTGTGAAAAGCTGTTGACCTTCATATTTTGCTTCCAAAGAGCCAGAATTTGTTCTAGTTTTGATTCAGCCTTGAGGAACAGTTCTCCAGGCTTTCTGGTGGAATTATTTGCCTCTCTTTTTCAGTCCAGTCCCTGAACCTCACCAGTTTTATAGCAATGTTTTTGCATGTGACCTACAGTATGAATCATTCAACCGTCAAAGCATCTAACTGAAGATATGAACCGGTGAGAAACAGGTGCAGATGATGACAGATGATCAGTATACTGGTGATGCTGAACGCTGAGTGGTTGGAACAGACGAGAGGGGAAATGAGGTCGCTGCTGAGGTCGTTACATGAACAACCATTGTGTAAATTGTTACTTTAGGCACTTTGCAGCCTGTCCTAGTAAAACATTTGTTCCCATTTCTTTAATTTAATCTGCATAATTTAATTTAATATAAATTAATATAAAGAAATGAGGGGTAACTGAAGACTTTTTCACAGTGCTCTATATTTAAAAAAATAAAAAATAAATCATTTTCAGTGACGTTTGACCCAGATTTTAGAGATAGGTACTCCATTCTCCCGCAGCCTCCAGCTTCTCTGTCAATCGTGCACACCATGGTAATGTAATTTTGATAATGTCAGTGCAATGAAATTACAAGGAAGCAAACACTTTTTTTTTATTTTTTATTATTGTTTATTGGAAATGGGCATTTTTATTAACTTTTTTTTCTCATAATATCCATTTCCTTCTTTGCAGCTGTTCCAGTGCTTAACAGGTGACTGTGTTCTTGCAGGGAAAAAAAAGAAGAATCTAATTAATGTTGCATGTTAAAGCTTTTTAAATGACTCACATTTCAATATGTTTAAAAAAAAAGTCAGGATTTTGTTTCGACATAGACGGAGGCATGTTGAACAGGCACTCTAACATGCTGGTATTCTGTTCGCTTCAATCTTGTTCCTACTCATCTACCGCTACTTACACAAATACCTTGTATTAGCTAGGATGAATTTCACCAAGCGAAAATATATTTAGCTATATTTTTTTTTACATTTTTGTCAGGGTTCAATAAAAATACACCTGTTTTTCCACCAAGAGATGAGTTTTTTTTATTTTTTTTTCCATATATTTTATTATTAACATTTACAATAACGAGAGTAAAATCAAATACAGGATGTTTAAAGCTCTGGTATTTTGTAAAGGAAGAAGAAAGAGGAATAAATCACGACATTTCGTTTTGCTCTGCCACAGGCTGGCGGGGGTGAGGAATAACCTTGAGTTAAAATTATGTTCCACGTCCAGATACAGACAGTTTTCCACTGACCCACAAAACACATTTGTATATTTGATCCAGGACACATTGCTTGGTTCCTCACAAAGAATATTTATAGTCAGTAGTTTCTGTTGTCAGTGAAGGTTAAGGAAATGGATGGCGACCATCTGATGTCAAATGATGTTTATTTAGATTGAGTCTTGGTGTTGACCTCTGACTCATCCATCTCATTACCTTACTCAACGGATGGAGTTATCGGTCACTGCCACAATGTCTTTAATCTTACGGGGTTTTTTTTCTTTCTCATTGTTTAAACACTTGTTACAGGATTTGACTCATTGTGTCAACATTCAACTCACAAGCCAAGTACGACACAACACTGAAGATAAGCATCTCACTTCTACAGTATGTCAAAATGAAACTGAGAAAAAATATATATAAAGCACTTTATAAATATCTAATAAAAAAAAAAAAAAAATCACTTCTAAAAATACTTCAATAATAATAATAATAATAATAATAATAATAATAATAATAGTATTATTGTTCATCATTGTTATTATTATTATTGATGATAAATAATAATAATTATAATGATAATAATGCACAGTGGTGTAGTGGTTATTACTGTCTCCTTGCACCGCAAGGGTCTGGGTTCAATTCCCGCCCTGCATGCATGTTCTCCCTGTGCTTGGTGGGTTTTCTCTATGTACTCACGTTTCCTCCCACAGTCCAAAGACTAGCAGATTAGGCTAATTGGTGTCACCAAATTGGCCGTGGTGTTTATGAGTGTATAAATCGGTATAGATGATGAGTGAGTAAGTGGTAGTAGTAGTGGTGGTGATAATAATAATAATAATAATAATAACAATAACAGCATCAATAATTATAATAATGATGATAATTTATTTTTGGAACATATTTATACATACTGGAACCATTTCAATTATTCTTTCAAAACACCAGCAGCAACACACTGGTGTATTTGTTCTACAATACACTGCTGTCTATAGTACTTTGTATATCTTTATGATTTTCTTATATAGTCTTCTGTGAATGATTGCTGCAGAACACTACATCTACCTGCACAAACGTATAGAGCATTCAGACAATTTTTTTTTTTTTTTTTTACAACAAAAAAGAAACATTAAGTTGAATTAGAGTACAGTAATCAATACAAGATGTCACTGAAAGATAAAATAATGACAGAATTATATTGCAATAGTAAACAAAAAAACTATTGTAAAGGATGGGATGGATTGTTAATGGATCCCTCCTCCACATCACAGACAATGTCATCCCGAGCTCAGCAACAGAGAAAAAATAAATAAAATAAAAAAATCACCTTGCATTCTATATACAGATATCAAGCTACAAGCTACAGGCAAAGCAGATCCCTCAACTGAAATCCTGTACACCCAACCCCGGATGACCCCACAGTTTTTTTTCAAATGAATAATTTCTAGGCATTCCCACTTAGTGCCTCGACATCTTTAATAATAGTGTTGGAAAGGTGTTTAATAAATTATGTGCAACAGAACAAAAAAGTCAATAAGCAGACCTTAGTGGAGGTAATGAGATTTTTGAATTATAATTTAAAGCATCAAAGCTTTAACCTTTGTAACCACTAAACTTATAAGCACGTTTCCTACTTTGCACGTTGTTTGCAATTCTTTAACACACTTCTTGCAAAACTCATACTACATACAGGGATCTTTCGCCATGAACTATTTTTTTTGCCATCATTAACAAAATGCTTTTTAATATTTAAATCGCAAAACATGCCTAAAATTGCCCCTACAGAACCACAAATGAAAAACTTACACACTAATTAAGCACCAATTAGTCTAGTACAAACAGACCTCGGGTTAGACCTCTATAACACAAGAGGGGAAAAGCGAAGAAGAGGAAGTAGAAGCGAGAGAAGAATAGTAGTATGTTAAGGAAGATGTTAACAAAAGATGAACAAAAGTATTTGGTCAAACCTGCAATGCCATTGTATCCATATCCATATACTTCAATATGGAGTTGCAGCTATAACAGCTTCCGCTCTTCTTGGAAGGCCGTTTTGGAGTGTTTCTCTGGGAATCCCTGCTCATTCATTCTGCACTGATGTAGGACGAGAAGGCCTGGCTCACAATCTCCGTTCCAGTTCATCCCGAAGGTGCTTGATAGGGTTGAGGTCACTCAGGGCTCTGTGTGCGAGCCGGTTGAGTTCTTCCACACCAATCTCATCAAACCATGTCTTTATATTCCATGCTTTGTACACTCAGGCACAGTCATGTTGGGATAAAAAAAAACACCCTCAGTGAGGAAAAGTGGGCAAAGAGTCCAGCCTAAACCGGGTCACTGCATGGTAGCATTCATAATAGGGACATTTAGACTAGAACAGGTAGTGTATGTCTTCAATTTTCTACACTGGACTGCTTTCTCAGCTCCCAATATACAGTACCCACTTTATAAAATCAATATATTAGCAGCCTTTTTCTACATGGAGTGGGTGCAGTGGAGCCAGGAAAACGCTAAAATGCACTGTCAATCAATGCAAAAATAAATAAATTAATAAATTTTTTAAAAGTTCCTGGGAGCAACATTGTTTACCGCGCCACAGGGGCCACATGCGGCATTTTGTTTTATGGTCATCGGAGGATTCCCAGCCCCATGTGATTCAACCCATTTTTGACTAAAAAGAAAGATTGAATGCACAAAGCCTTTGCCGCTCATGGTCTCCACCCTACAAAGTACCGATACTCACATTCACTTAAGTTGAAAACTGATCTGTTCAGTTCAGCATATTCATGCCCAACACTGATTATAGTACAGTATGTATTTATTATATATATAAATAATAATAACTGACTGCTGATTGTCTTGCATGTTCTATAGAACTGCCACATGAAGATGGCTACAGTTGAATTAAAACCAGGCACTGGGGCTAAAACGCTATAAAACAAAGAGCTGTGGTGAATGAGGTCACCGCGAGTGCCATGCTATTCTGCAAGGAGTCCCTCCATCACCGTTCCACCCTAGGTCCCTAAAATACTGTACATATCAAATTTCTGGATGACCTACATAATGCACATTGTTATCTGTGATGATGTTGCATTCCAACAGGCTGCTCCATTCTGCTACTGGTTTATCAACCGCAATGACTTCACAGTGATGTAGAATATGTACTTCCACCTTATTCATTGTTTCTTTCTGACTGCAGAATTTGGATATTATGAATAGCGTATGACTGCCAACAACAAGTCTCTGTGCCCCTTCTGCAACCAATAGAAGAGGCATGTGGAGACACTGAGGCGGGGTCTGTCCATGGGTTTTATATGTGGCACACAAGGCAAAGGTGACATTGGTGACATGGCAGTAAATTGTGTGTGTGTGTGTGTGTGTGTGTGTGTGTGTGTGTGTGTGTGTGTGCAGGGGCTTGGGGGCATCTGCTTTGCCTGTAGAATGAATGGGTCTTGAGCTTGTTGTTGGAAAGTGTATGACTGCCAACCACATGCCCACCTGCCTCTCCTGCAAGTAATGGAAGAGGCATAGAGGCATGTGGAGACACTGAGGTGGGTTAATCTAGAGATGGATACAGCAGGCAGATTGCATATGATGTTGATAAGGTGATTTGGCCAAACTAAAGCCGTTATCCATAAGCCATCCACCCCATTCCTTATGCAAGTGTGCATACATACACAGTTCAGGAAAAGAAAACCTTGTATTAATATTTTAATACTAAATTTATCGATTGATCATTATAGATTATACTATTTGACATTTCCCTAAAGGGTGAATACATGTGTATATAAAATTACAATTTTACATGTGTGTATATATATATATATATATATATATATATATAAAATGATGCACAACATTGCAGTGTAATTTTTATTTTTTTGTCTATATTATATTGATTATGTTACTGTAATTATTTTTTTTCCTTTTTTGTAAAAACCCACAGTTGTATGTATAAATAAAAATAAATAATAGGAAGAAGCTTTTTTTTATTTTATTTTTGTGTTTGCTGGAATTCTTAGACGTACTGTAATGGAAAAATCTTCCGTAGAAAGAAAATGTAAAAGTTATACAGACTACACAAGAGACAGATTTTTATTTATTTTTTGAGTTATAAAGAACATTAGTGTGTTGCTGATTTGACAGTAATTTGGTGTATTTGTGTTTCCTTTTTCTGAAAAATGCCATTTTTAAGTGAGGAATGGTATGTTTTGATTTCAGGGTTTTATTTTGATATAGAAATGAGATTTCAAACTGTTGTGTCTTACCTGCCTTGTGTATATGTATATTTTTATTTATTTATTGACTCTTAATACATTGAAAACAATACAGCATCACTAACATTTAACTTGATTTTTTATTATAATATTTGAACATATATATACATTGTATATATAAAGTTGGGACAGTAAAGCATTTGCCACTTTGTAATCTTGCCATTCCTTTTCACAACAATTTAAAGGGGGAAGTGATGAAACATTTCAGGTGTAATTTTGTCCCATTCTTCCTGCAAACAATTCTTAAAGGGGGCTAAACACTCCAATATCTTCGTTGTCACATTTTGCATTTCAAAATGCACCACACATTCTCTGTTTGGGACAGAGCATCACTCTAATGGTTTAACCTCATTACTAGCCCTTATTTGTGGTCACAACTGGTTCTGCAATGTGTTTCTGGTCTAAATGTCAGGGATGCCTTATATTTACAAATGAAGTTGAACAGACGAAAAAAAAAAAATCTTGCGTATGCAATATAATACATTACAAGCCTAAGGTACTTTACAAATTATTTTCCAGTTTCAATTTTAATTTAATATACCAACCAACCCTTTTTGCTCACGCATCGTCTATACAACTTTATCCTGTATGTAGGGTCATGGGGGGCCTAGAGCCAATCCTAGGAGACTTAGGACATGAGGTACACCCTGGATGGGGTGCCTATCCATCACAGGGCACACACATCCGCACACTATGGGTTTTTTTTCTAATGGCAATTAACCTAATCTCCATGTCAAGTTTTATACCGGATGATCTTCCTTGTACTGTACATCTCACCCAGGCTTGGATCCCGCGCTCAATCCCTGTGGCTTGGTATACAGTATGTTTAAGCAATTATGGTTAATTGCCTTGTTCAAGGGCCCAACAGTGGCAACCCGGTGGTGGCAGGGTTCGAACTCCCAACTTTACGATCAGCAACCCAGAAACTCAGGCGTCTGAGTCACCGCTGCCACGGCTTCTTTCACAGTGAATATTGTTTGCTATTTTCTGTTTCCATTGTTTATGCTTTTACCTTTTACCGAATGGCCATGCAGTTGTTTTTGTCTTGTGTTACATTGTAAATGTCAGAGTCATATTTATTGTCCAATTTATTCTAAAAGCACCCTTTTAATTTCCTCCTCATCAAGTTAGCTTTCATGCTCCGGCTGGTTTTAATCTTAGTTTAGGTTCAGTTGCTTTCGTGCTGCTGTTGGTCAGAATGTCCCACTTCATTTTCTCACGCAAGGCACCTGAACATCTGAAACCTTGAGTATGTGCATGTGTATGCATGCATGTGTGTCTGTGTGCACTCGCATGTGTGTTGTTTCTGTGTGTGTGTTGTTTTCCTTTGTGCGTGTGTGTGTGTGTGTGGTGTACCATTTCCCAGCAGAGGACCTGGCATCTCTTGTGTGTCGACAGGAGCCGTAATTGCTTGCCTGCCATGACCAGTCAAGCAGATAATATTTTCTTTTGTGTGTCAGGTCAAATTTGAAGCAAAGTTTGGACCTAGAGAAATCATCTGGAAATGCTGATGCCTGGTCAGGCCTGCTGCTTACTATGGATTTTTGAGTTTTTAGAATTTGACTAATGATACTAATATCCTATCCATCTTTAAAAGAAAAGACCTTTATTTTGTTCTGGGAGCACTGAACAGGTCTGCCATGGTTGTGGACACCATGTGGTGCCAATTATGGATCACCAAATTAAAACAGTATTCATATTACTAGATACAACACTTACGAGAGCACTTAAAAATAAAAACAAAAACAAAAAATAATACAGATGCATTGCTGTATTGCTGATAATTATTATTTTTTTGTTACACATATAACAAAAAAAAAAAAAAGTGTGTGAGCCAGAGAAGTTACTTCTGACATTCATGCAACATGGAAATGTCCAGTCTTGCCTTCCTAAAAATTTCAACTTGCTAACTTGACCCGTTTTGGAGAGATGATATTATATGTTCCCCAAAAATGTGCCATTTCCAGCATTATAGTCTCTCACTTCACACAATAATAATTAAAAATTCTAATTATTTATATTTGAGAATTGATACTATAAATTGGTGTAAGCTTCTAAAACCATTCTGTATGGCCTGTGAAAACTGTTGCTTAAATTGGTTTTTGTAATAAAAAAAATCTGTAGTGTCCGTAACCATATCAAATTCATGTTGCGATATCTAAAACTATTTTTCTTGTTAGAATAAAGCACTTTTTCTGGTTTAAGTCTTTTCACGTGCAATCTAAATTGGCTAAGCTTCATCTGAATGAAAGTTAAGATCATTGAAGGATTTGAATTAAAAAAACTAGGGGCACTAAATAAAACGGCATGAAAAACTGTGTACCCGAGACTGGCAAAGGTGTTTCATAATTATTATTATTTACAGTAGTCATTTATGTACAACTCATTTAATTATTTTAAAGAAATCATACCTCTAAACCATTTCCTTACATGTGCCTAAGTATCATGTGAAGGCCAGTCCCAAAAACGATGCACATTACAAACAGCTTAAAACACCCGAGTTCGTGTTTACCGGTTTACTGCTCACACACACCTGAACTTAGACGCTCGATCACAACCACTCATTCCACACCATCACCCACCGAAGTAGATGCTCTGAGTTTTGATGCCAGGTGATACCAAGCCTTTCTACAGTACTATCATTGTGATATCATTGTTTTGCCTTGGTGTTAGTTCATCACCTGACCTTTGCCTGATTTAAAAAAAAATAAATCAAAAACAAGCCATTGTTTAACTGCGTCTGTGCCTGTATCTGCTGTCTGTTAACGTGAATACTTCACGTTCACGTAAAGGGCTGCATCATCAGAGAACAGCAACCGCAGATCGCCTATTCACAATTTTTTTTACCTTTCCCTCAATTTATTTCTCCTAATGTACCTGTGACCAATTTCAACTTTTTTTGTTAGGGCATCATCAGCAGAGATGGAGTAGGCCAACATGTGGTTCCTCTAAAACATATGAAGCCACTGACCGCATCTTTTCAAACTGTCGATGTGGACGCTGTTAGGGGCAGCATATCACCCGCGGAGGAAATCGTCACTTGTGAGCTCACAGACGCCCTTGACTGGCTAGCATCACCATGATCAAATGGGAATCTCATGGTACCCTACTCAGGAGCACCGTGTCTGTTATTTCCTCAAGTTATTTAGCTAGAGTGCCACATTGTCTGCAAGTCTTGCGTTGTTGTCAATTTGTTCATTTATAGTCAACCCAACCTTCAATTTTTTTTTTCCAATGGCCTCCATCATTGCCTCCAAGAAGTGAAACAGGTCCAGTAAAAAGAAAAAAAATTATGCATCCCTGTCTAACTCTAACTGTGAGTCAAAGCCACTCAATCAATCGATTCCAACAGCACTGACCATTTTTGCTGAAAAAAAAAATAACAAAACAAAACACCCCAGCAGAAAGCATGCCTCCTCTCTTTGGAGATAACTTCCTTTAGATGCATTTACACTTGATAAACTCAAGGCTTGCACCATGCTGGCACACTTTCTGTATAGTGTCTATTGGACATTTCCCTTCATGGTATATTTAACACAGTATATAAAGCAATTTCACACAGCAGTCTCTTCCTGCATGAATCATCTACGTTGTAATATTATCTGCTATTGGTGCTTTCCATCTTTTAGGCTGTTAATTGCTGCAGCCACATCTTCCTCCTGAAAGTCTTCAGTATGCTCTGCTGATGTGATAGATGGTATTCCCTCCAGAGTAGTGCTGTCTATTGCTCATTTTGCAGGTCCTGATAATGCTCCATCTTCCCACCTGTAATTTGTACCTTTACATATAATGTCTGCCCTCACTCTTTCCTCCAGGAGTCTATCCACATTGCATCTCTTCATTCCTGTTCCTTTGTCTAATTTCTTGAAATGTATCCTGCTGTTTTCTTTTACTAGCTGGTGATTCATCAAGAAGAAGCCGAGCAACCACTTACCTCTTACCTTTTAAAAAAAAAAAGTCTTTCTAATGGCTGCTCTCCAAGTTTCCAGCCTAAAATCGTTCATTACAACAAACAGATCTTTGTGATGACTTCTAAATTGGTGCTTGTTGTTTGGAATAAAGCGCATCAGTGTTTTTATCCCCGGATCTTGCAGTGGGTGCAGATCCCTGTATGATCATAGCTTTTCCACAGGATGTTCTGAACTGTGCTGCAGTGATTTTTGGTCTGATCAGGTCACCTCCAATTAATAACATGGTCTATTAATATTAGTGCAACTTGATGCTTGTAGGCAGTCTTGCCAAAATATACTACCTTGACATCACCCTTAATAAATTCTTTTAATCCTGTCCACCAAGTTACCAGAAGTCCAGACACACTTCATCTACGGGGCTTGACCTGATGCAACAGGATGCAACCGTCATGGCACAAAGGAAAAAAAAAAAAAAACATCCTCACATTTCATGTCCCAAACTCATTTTTCTTGGCTACAGTTAATCAAATCGCATGGGTCTCACTTGACAACCTGGTCAGCCTTTCTGGGTACAGGTGCAGGACACTAGACTTCCTTTTTGGGTCAGAGAAGTCCAGGGTATGACATTTACTTCTGTAATTAATTTATTAATCACTGTATACAAATTTTAGGTTCTTGACCAGGGGTCCGTTCTTCGTACGTCGCTAACTCAGTTAGCTGGATTTGATTATTGTGGATTTGTCCTGATCTTGGATTGTTTCGTTCTTCGATGCACTTCTCGCATTTGCTGTCATAGCAACATATCGTAAGCTTGAACCTGCTTGGTAGCAGGTTTATTTCATGTAAACAGAATTTAGGCTTCGCTCCTGGCGGGTTATGATTGGTTGAAATGGCGAGGTCACATCTGATTGGTTAAAGAGCACGACTGACGCGGACTG
>JAQMYJ010000007.1:4395407-4408598 GCA_030014305.1 Clarias laeviceps | reverse complement strand
GAACGCGCAATAATCCTAGACAACTCAATCCAGCTATACTAATCATCAACAACAGGTGTCCTCGAAGAACCAACTTAACCAGATCTTAATTAGCACGATGATCTCATCTTAGATGTGTCAATTCATCTCGGATGTTTCAAGCGACGTACGAAGAACGAACCCCAGTTGGTGACTAATCCTCTTCTGGTAGTAAAACAAAGCCATTGGATCACCTTTTAACCCTGTCTGCCCTAGGACATTCTTCTTCTGCCCTGCCTCTTGCATTGACCAGTTGTTCCTGTTAAGGGGTCCTGTTAAGAGTGCCCACCTCTATAACGCTCTAAATGATCTGAAGCCTTCATGACTGGTGGCATTAGCCTTAACAGGTATTCCCCTGCTTCCAACTGTACACCTCTTGCTACTATTAGTTACGGCTTGGAAGAGTTCTGGGTATTGAGGAGAGTTAATAATTCTTGTAATTCCCACTGACATAAAATTAGGTCTAATTTATCACAGCTAAACTTGCCCAAGGCTGACACTAGTATTGAAAAATGGTCTTATTCATGCTATTAATAATTTGTGGCTTTAATGAGTAGTAAAAAAGAAAATCAATTAGCATCCAACACACAACTGACAGGGTTAGCATTAAATTATCATCACAAAACCTAAATGCTAGGTTAATCGTGTCAGACCCCAAATTGAAAATTGTTGATTTATACTTATAAACAATTTTATAAAAGAGACTTGCATCAATCTTCATACTGCTCCCAGTGGCCAATTTAAATGAGATGCGGTAATTACTTGCAGGTCACAGGATTAACCTATCATTTAGGTTTTGTGATGACAATTCAATGCCAACCGGTCAACTGTGTGCTGGAAGCTAATTGGTTTTCTTCTTTACTATTCGTTAAAGGTACAAATTATTAATGGCATGAATAGGAAACTAGATTTTATGTTAGTGTAAGCCTTGGGAAAATTAGCAGCACGATTTATTTTGTACAAACAAAAGCAACCAAACCAACAACAACAAAAAAAAAAACATGGTAACATGGGTAAAAATGCAGGCAGTAAACATTGACTTGCTTACTCATTCTGTATACCGCTTTATCCTGCTTACAGGGTCACAGAAGGCTTGGAGCCGATTCCAGGAGACTGGACCCTGGACAGGGTGCCAATCCATCGCAAGGCACACACACTCACACTATGGGCAGTTTGGAAACACCACTTAGACTCTCTAATCTGCATGTTTTTGAAACCAGAGCACCTGGAGGAAACCCACCAAGCACACAGAGAACATGCAAACTCCATGGAGGTGGGAATCGAACTCAGACGCTGAAGGTTCAAGGAGATGGTCATAACCTCTAAGCTTCCTTTTTACTGCCTAGGCAATAAACACTCCCTCATCATCTATATCACTTAATCCTGTATACAGGGTTACGGGGGGCCTGGAGCGTATCCCAGGAGATTTAGGGCACAAGGTGGCTTGCACCCTGGATAGGGTGCCAATCTATCGCAGAGCACACACATATAACACATACTTATTCTCACACTATGGGCAATTTGGGAATGCCAGTTAGCCTAATCTGCATGTCTTTGAGCTGTGGGAGGAAACCAAAGTACCTGGAAGAAACCCCACCATGCATGGGGTTAACATGCAAACTCCATGTACACAGAGGTGGAAACCAAACCTGGCCAGGATTCGAACAGGTCGGAGGCAATAGTCCTAACCACTAAGCCACCAGAAACAATCAGACAGAAATAGGCAAATGCATTCACAATAGCTAGGCAAAACAAAGATGAACAGCACACACTTGGAAAACATGTTCAATATGCTCTCTGCATGAAGCAGGAACAAAAGGAATGTGCGTCACGTGACTGGATCTGCAACACGGTTTGTGGTTTTGTTATTTCAGGATACTGGGAAGAGAGCATCAGGAGTGAATAGAGAGCATGATGGAGTGTGCTAGGGAGTTTGGTCCCGAACCCTCATTAGACTTGTGTAATGTGCCTTGTGTTTTCAGATTGCACTTTTTACGACACGCTTGTCATCCCTAATGTCAGAGGCTTTGCATGCAATCTTAATGACTCTGAAACAGGATACAATGGCACTTTACGCGCGACGGCAGAAACTTCTCTCGTCTAAAGAAGCATTTCGTCTGCACACCTGTTCATCTGATGTTCCTCGCCTACTGATTGGATTTATAACTTACTATTTTAGGAACTGGACATCTGCTAAGAAATGTACCTATGCACTGACACGAAAAAAAAAATCCTGCAGTACTATTATTGCTCTACTTTCCTCAAACATTGATGAATGCTTTCTGTTTCTGAAATGTTCAAATCTCGAGTGCAGCAAAGAGATAAGTTCTACAAATTATGTATAACAAATCGGGCTAGATGTGGTTAATGCATTTTGAGATTGGCATATTAGTGAGTGATTTCTTTTGTTACCTTTTGACAGAGTCTGGGAAGATCCTATACCTGCCTGGTGTGTTGTCTTTGTTGTGTGTGTGTTTGAGAGAGAGAGTGAGTGTCTGCACGTGTGTCCATGCATATGCATGTGCACATAGGCATATTATGCAGGATTGGGTCGAGAGTAATACAAGCCTTTATCTTGGGAGTTTTTGAAACACTCAGTTACCTTGAAATCCCTGAACTGAAATGATTTCATGCAGCATTGCACCAGATATGGCAATGGAGCATGAAATTGAGTAACACATTTTAAAAAAAAAAAAAAAAAAAAAAAAGGGGGAAAAAAAAAAACTAACTGAAAAATACCTCTTTACCACAAGATGTTGTACTTGTCTTTACCTGTACATCAATAAATTCACATAGAGACTACTTTTTTAATATTATGGAAAATATTTATTTATTCAATTCTAGTCATCAGAAAATGTAAAACCCCATGCATAGTGTTTTTTTATTATTATTATTGTTGTTATTATAGGGACACATGCAAGCTATCTATTCTGTTCCCATAAAAAAAAAGAAAAAAAGGTTGACATATGAAAGCTCATTCTTCATTTTTTATTGAACATATACACTCACCAGCCACTTCATTAGGTACATTTTGCTAGTGCTGGGTTGGACCCGCTTTTGCCTTTAGAACTGCCTTAATTCTTCATGGCACAGATTCATCAAAGTGCTTAAAACATTCCTTAGAGGTTTTAGTCCATATTTGAATGATAGCATCAAACAGGCAAGACAGATTTATCAGCTGCACACACATGATGCAAATCTTCCATTCCATTTAAGGTGCTCAATTGGATTGGGATCTGGTGACTGTGGAGGCCATTTGAGTAAAGTGATCCTAATGTCATGTTCAAGAAACCAGTTTAAAATTATTTTAACTTTGTGACATGCAGTGTTCATGCAGTGGTCATGCAGTGGTCATAAAGGGATGCACAAGGTCAAACAGTGCTTAATTTGTTACTATAGGCTATTTGGAAATTTCAGTCATGTCAACTAGACGACTCGGCGATGTTTTACAACTCACCCAAGTAGCTTCTTCAGTCTAAGGTAAGTTGGAAAGTTCATCGTATTTAAGTCCTCCAAGGTCAAAGGGTCCTCCCCGGCTTGTTATGTGAACAAAAGTGAAGGTCAGAATAGGAGGGAGGGTCGTTAGAGAGTAGAGAGGAGAAAGCTGTTAGGAAGACAATAGAGAGATATTGGAGAGAACCGTTGAGGTGTAACGACCAGAAAGAGTTAAGGGGAGTCCTTAAGTGTGGATCTCTTGGTGGATTTGTGAAGAGGTCTTGATCTTTCTTGGGAGAGATGAAAGGGCAGCATGAAAAATAGGAGACAGGTTGTGTCGAAGACCTCCACCTCTGTTGAGAGAAGGATTTTTCACCTGCACATACAGTAGATGGCTTCTTTCACCCCTCTGTCAAACCATCCATCCTCTGACCAAAATTCGCACATTTCCGTCATGAAACATGTGTCCTTTATCCTTCAGGTGATGGTACTGTATACCGCTGATTCCGGACCTGAGGTGTTGCTCCTTCTGTCTTGATACATCCTTTTATGAAGAGGTTATTTTGTCTCCCCTACGTAGAGCTCTGAACAGTCTTCACTCCATTGAACTGCATACAGTGGGGCAAAAAAGTATTTAGTCAGCCACCAATTGTGCAAGTTCTCCCACTTAAAAAGATGAGAGAGGCCTGTAATTTTCATCATAGCTATACCTCAACTATGAGAGACAAAATAAGAAAGAAAAAAATCCAGAAAATTACATTGTAGGATTTTTTTAAGAATTTATTTGCAAATTATGGTGGAAAATAAGTATTTGGTCACCTACAAACAAGCAACATTTCTGTCTCTCGCAGACCTGTAACTTCATCTTTAAGAGGCTCCTCTGTCCTCCACTTGTTACCTGTATTAATGGTATCTGTTATCAGTATATGAGACACCTGTCCACAACCTCAAACAGTCACACTCCACTCCAGTGAAGACCAAAGAGCTGTCAAAGGACACCAGAAACAAAAAATTGTAGACCTGCACCAGGTTGGGGAAACTGAATCTGCAATAGGGAAGCAGCTTGGTGTGAAGAAATCAACTGTGGGAGCAATTATTAGAAAATGGAAGACATACAAGACCACTAATGATCTCCCTCTATCTGGGGCTCCACCCAAGATCTCACCCCGTGGGATCAAAATGATCACAAGAACTGTGAGCAAGAACTCCCAGAACCACACGGGGGGACCTAGTGAAAGACCTGCAGAGAGCTGGGACCAAAGTAACAAAGGCTACCATCAGTAACACACTGCGCTGCTAGGGACTCAAATCCTGCAGTCCCAGACGTGTCCCCCTGTCCAGGCCCATCTGAAGTTTGTTAGAGAGCATTTGGATGATCCAGAAGAGGATTGGGAGAATGTCATATGGTCAGATGAAACCAAAATAGAAGCATCACTGGTCAATGTGAAGCATGGGGGTGGAAACATCATGCTTTGGGGCTGTTTTTCTTTAAAGGGACCAGGACAACTGATCCGAGTAAAGGAAAGAATGAATGTGGCCATGTACTGTATAGTGAGATTTTGAGTAATAACCTCCTTCCATCAGCAAGGGCATTGAAGATGAAACGTCGCTGGGTCTTTCAGCATGACAGTGATCCCAAACACACTGTTGGGCATCGAAGGAGTGGCTTCGTAAGAAGCATTTCAAGGTCCTGGAGCCAAGCCAGTCTCCAGATCTCAACCCCATAGAAAATCTTTGGAGGGAGTTGAAAGTCCGTGTTGCCCAGCGACAGCCCCAAAACATCAACAGGAATGGGCCAAAATACCAGCAACAGTGTGTGAAAACCTTGTGAAGACTTACAGAAAACGTTTGACCTCTCTCATGTTTGACCTCCCTCACCATCATTTGCTAATACATTCCTTAAAAATCCTATAATGTGATTTTCTGGATATTTTTTCTTATTTTGTCTCTCATACCTATGATGAAAATTACAGGCCTCTCTCATCTTTTTTGCACAATTGGTGGCTGACTAAATACTTTTTTACCCCACTGTATATTATATTGCTTTTCTTACTGTATCTTTTGGTGTGCGGTCCTCGAGGAAACGGGTACTATGGGGTATTAAGTGCACCACCACCACCACCTGCCTGAACCATTGATACAAGGGAGGATACTTTCAGGAGAGTTTTTTTTTTTTTCCCCCAAACTCTGACCGTACTATCCAAACGTCACAGCAGAAATCGAGCCTCATCAGACCGTGCAAAGTTTCTCCAATCTTCACGTTGTCCAATTTTTATGAGCTCATATGAACTGTAGCCTCAGTTTCCTGTTCTTAGCTGACAAAAATGACACCCGGTGCGGTACAGAGAAACTCTTCAGCATACCTTGAGTGTAACAAGGTTTTATTCGAGTTACTGTTGACTGTCTATCTGCTTGAACCAGTCTGGCTTTTCTCATCTGACTGCTAGCATCAACAATGCATTTTCACCCAGAGAACAGCCAGTCGTTGGATATTTTCTCCTTTTTCAGACCATTCTCTATAAACCCTAGAGATTGTGGTTGTGGGTGAAAAATTCCACGGAAATACTCAGACCAGCCGTCTGGCACCGGCAACCGTTAGACATATAGCCTTCACAAATTGATTAAATCAAACAAACGCTCAGCATGCATACGTCCGTCATGCGCGGTAACAAAATTATTACTTCTTTAGAGGTTGGGATAATGCTTTTTATACAAAGCCTCATGTATAAAACATGAAATAAATGAATTCTATCAGTTGAGACGCACATAAATCACTCCCCGCTCAAAGCAGAGCAAAGTGCATGAGCATCCAGAGATCATTCGAGTTATACGTCACAGAGAAATAACATTGTCTATAACAAAGCCTAGAAATAGAAATGCTTTGGAAACGCGCTGCAGAAAGCTCAACTTTGTGAAAGGCCATAAAATGTAACGAGGAACGACGATCTTGGATCTCCTGCACTTTTTCACTCGCACGTCCTTATGTATAGTCAATAGCAAATGTCTCCACCAGGAATGTCTATTGATTGTAAAAGCAGTTATTTTATGAATTTTTCAATATTTCATTTTCAACAACAATTTACCATCCACATTTTAACAGGATGAAACAAATGTGAGCGTGCACTAGAAGGGCTGTGACTAAACATACAGCACATAACACTACATACACATCCGTACGGACATTTAAATGGATTCTAATGAAACTACTGTACAGTGCATCCTGTTTTAATTAAATCAGCAATGAAAACCCCAGATAGGATATTGAATAACATACAATAATGACTACTTGTGTGATATTTAGAAAATTGAATGCCCTACTCGACATTTAACATCAGTGATTAAATTATTGGGGCAGCATGGAGGCTTTGTTTTTATCACGGTCGCTTCGATTCCCATCTGTGTGCATGGAGTTTGCATGTTCTCCCTGTGTTTGGTGGGTTTCTTCCTGGTACTCAGGTTTCCTTCGACAGTCCAAAAAACAGGCAAAAAAACAGGCGTTCCTAAATTGGCCATAGTGTGTGAATGAGTGTGTGTGTGTATGCGCCCTGCGATAGATTGGCTTGTGCCCCAAGTCTCCTTGGATCGGCTCCAGGCCCCCCATGACTCTGTATACACGATAAAGTGGTATAGATGATGAGTGAGTGAGTGAGTGAGTGAGATTAAATTATTGCTAGTGTTATACTTGCTGTTATCTGTAAGCACTTTATAACGATCAGGCTTGTCGTGTCATGGTCAGGTGTCTCATCAGGGTTGAGATCTCTTGCCTTGTAGCTGGTGGTTTCAGGACGTGCCTCAGATCTATCGTGATCCTAACCAATAAAGCAGTTAATGAAAGTGAGCCTTTTCTATGATCTTGAGCTAATGTGCTTTATTATAATTTTTTAAAATACAAATTTTTTTTTTTTTTTGGGATAATCATGGATAATCCATCTGAAATTACTGCTACTTCTCTGTGATCTGTGCAGTGTGACATGTAGCCACTAGGGGCCACTGGAGAAAAGAAAGTGTGTCTATGTGGTGGTTGGATTTGTGCATGTGGTCTGGAGAAAATGCAGGCATTGCACTGTACATGTTGGTGACAGTTTTTCACAGACAAACATGTCTTTATTACAAAGCCAACACTGGATTTAAAGCGCATGTCAGCATCAATATCAGCAAGGAAAAATTAAACAGTGCTATTATATTTTCCTTTCAATCAACACATTTAATAAACTCAAGTTGACATCAAAGTATGATGCTTGGGAAATTGGAAGTCAGCGACGATGTTTCATGGGGATTCTGATTTAGTTCTCCCCTGCAGTGCGTCCTGATACAGCATGTCACCACCCCAGGAAAGGAATTTGCATGAAATGAAGAAAATGAAGAAATTTCCCTTTGTAGTCCAAATGAATTTGAAGCACTGGAAGCAAATTAAACCCTACCCCTGCTAGGCTGGTCAAGGCTGGCTGCTGTGAGAATGACAAATTGTTTCTGATTATGCAGATTAAATATTTATTTGCAAAGTCAAACTGTCTTCGTTATAGCAGTGTCTGAAACAAATGTTTTTTTTAATCGCCATTGGAGCAAGATAGCAAGCGAAAGTCTGATACATACAGTAACAGACTTTGGGGTTAGAAAATCTAGGGGATTTTTACAGTAGAGGTGGTGCTTTCTGGAATTCCGACACAATCTCTGCCATTCTGCTTCTGGATCATTAGCACTGGACACAAAGGGCATTCGTTCATCTTGCCAGACATTATAATTATGTGCGTTCAAAGTCTTATTCCTCTGCTTGTTTATGCAGTGTACATGTATGAGACTTTGTCTAGTCCCATGGTTTGTTACAGAATGCTTCACCCAAGACGTGGCTCTAGCAAAGACCTGGGATCCAGGATTGACTTTAATTTTGTATAAAATTACTTTTGTAATATTGTTCGAAGCACTTCCTTTCTTTACTCAGTAGAAAAGCTGTGATCTGGCTTTGCGTCGTTCATGATACTCATGTTGCACTTTTACGACCAACAGTTTGAGAAGGAATTCTGGAACGGCCGAAGAACGTTCTCAAATACAAAATCGATTGTAAAGGCCATCAGCTTTCTTCAAACCAGGTCAATAAGGTATCTATCAGATTCATCTGAAAAAGTATGTGGACAGATCAGAGAACCTTTAATTATGCCGTGTGGACTAGAATATCAACCAAATGACACTATGCCTCCTCATGCCTCTATAATTGGTCGCTCATCATCTGTACCACTCAATCCTGTATAAAGGGGGCCTGTAGCCTCTCCCAGGAGATTTTCTGTGCAATTTGGGAATGCCAATTAGTTGCATGTCTTTGGACCGTGGGAGGAAACCGGAGTACCCGGAGGAAACCCACCAAGCACAGGGAGAACATGCAAATGCAGACCCGAGTGGGAATCGAACCAAGTGCAAGGAGACAGTACTTACCACTAAGCCATTGTGCCACCAATCTCCATAATTCTACAATGATTTAACTTCCACTTCAGTTTCTGCCTTCTTGCATTCATTATCCAAAATGCAGATGGGTTCCCTGTTGAGTCTGGTTCCGCTCAAGGTTTCTTCCTATTGTCATCTCTGAGAGTTTGTCCTTGCCACCAACGCCCTCAGC
Source organism: Clarias laeviceps (assembly GCA_030014305.1). Classification (NCBI taxonomy): domain Eukaryota; kingdom Metazoa; phylum Chordata; class Actinopteri; order Siluriformes; family Clariidae; genus Clarias; species Clarias laeviceps. The sequence continues at coordinate 4,399,537 of JAQMYJ010000007.1, read as the reverse complement.
TTTGCTCATCAGGGACAAACTGATAATCATAGTCTATACTTTTCTTTTCTTTTTCATACATGTTCTAATTTATTTCCATAAATTTAAAATTCTGGAAAGCTGCTTTGAGCAATGACCACTATGTTAAAGGCCCTGTACATATAATACTGGACTGAACTAAATGGAGTTCTTCCAATGTCATGTAGTCAACATGGTTCAGACATTACATGTTTCGTTTCAAATCTAACTTTCAAAACTAATGCCCCAACATTTGTATCACTGCCAGATTAATGCCCGGGATGCCGGGATAGTCACAGCAGCTAGCACATGCAATTACAAAAAAATAAAGCAAATATCCTGACCATGGCCAGATCCACTCTCCTTCTCTCTCAATCCCTTATTCTCTATACCGTTTATCCTGTACAGGGCTGCGGGAAGCCTGGAGCTTATCCCAGGGGACTTGGGGATCGAGGCATGCCAGTCCATCGCAGGGCACACAGACACACACTTACGAACTCCTGGCAATTTGGAAACACCAATTAACTTACCTTACATGTCTTTGGACTGTAAGAAGAAACCGGAGTACATGGAGGAAACCCACCAAGCACGGGGACAACATGCAAATGCCATGCACACAGACCCGTGGCGGGACTCAAATCACAACCATATAGGCCACGATGCCTCATTTTTTAGAAAACTATCATAGATAAAAATAAAACATCTTAAATCTACATTTTATCTTAGCGGGGGTGGGGGGGGGGAGTGGGGGAAGAAAAAAAGAAATCAGGCTTCTCATCTAACAGCACTTAATTCATAGTACATGTGCTCCATCCACTGTGCATGAACCCATTATTTGATGCCACAAGGACTGCTGTTCAAGGGATCACATCCGGTAGAGATTCAAATTTAATTAATAGGATTTTAAAAAGCACCACTTTAACAATGGTTACAAAGGATTAGCAATGTACTGTAAGGCTACAATGGTGTAAAATACCTCTACTGTTGAAAGCATTTTTGCTTTAAACTTAAACTATATCAGTTTACTATCATTTATTTTGAAATGTAAAGGCATGCATGAGCTTATTTTTTCATTTTTTAAACAGAATTCGCGATTGTTGTTGTCCTTCAAAGCTAAATATGAATGAACTACAATTCTCGCACTACGGCATAGTGAACTCAGTCGTATCTAGTGCAGGGTGTAAAAACACATTTGATAGCATAGATTGTACATCACGGTCCAGGTTGGTTTTCTGCCAGCTGACAGAGCCTGATCCAATCTCGATTTCGATGCTTCTGAGGCTAGAATTGAACATTAACACCCTAGTCATTATCAGCATGGAAAGACCTCCTAGGTGACATCATTCACTGTCCAAGGAAGGTTTGCCATGAAGATTCTGTGTAAGGAGTATTAAACACTCCCGAGTTGATTGTAGTTGATTTCATTAAGGTTTCCATATTTCTTTTAAATAGAGGTTTTCAAAATAGGGTTTCAAATAGAAGATTATCACACTAAACAAGAACACCTGCTTTTGCAGACTGACCTTTTTTTTTTTTTTTTAAAGACAATATCGTAAAACACACAAGTAAATCAAGTCAGCAGGTTCAAGAATTGATTAGAGGAGCATTTTTTATTATACTATGTATTTGTCTTTTTTAATAGATAACATAGAAAAAGATCAGGGGCCATATTCACAAAGCTTCTTACGCCTAAAGATTCCTCCTAGTGATGAAATTCTAAGAAAATTCTTAGAATTATGACATTTTCCTAGAATTCTCCTAAATCTTAAAATGTAAAAATAAAAATGATTCCCAAAACATTTTTGCCCTAAAAACAGCACCTAAGGTAAGAATTATTAAGAGTATTGTTAAGGCGGACTTTTAAGATACTTAAGAGTTTCTATAGCAGAGGACAAAATGGTGGAAAGAAGAAATATTCTCGTAAACGTAAAGCTAAATGTAAACACTGCTCTTCTGTCCAATTTGGTTTTCTTGTTCTTTCACTTCCCTCCATCTCTCTTGGATTGTTGGCTACATACCATCCAAAACTTAAACAGACTGTCCTGTAATCATGTAAATTTGTAAAAGCTGGATGGGGAAAAAAATGGGCCAAGTGTAAAAATGGATTACAAGTAATAAAATCCAGTGTGGTTAATAAACGTAAAAACTTAAATATAGTAACTATTGTGTGAAAATTGGTTGCTTCAAAAGTATACATACATGCATACATGCATACATACACTTATATATACTTATATATACTAGATATATAAAGTAGCCTGTATTCATGATTATACAATTTATTTATATACAAACATTATGATTTCACTGTCTATTCTCACTCACTCTCATTCATAATCATTACCGCTTAATCCTGTATTGTGAATACGGGCCCTGATCACATGAATAATTAGTGTAGAGCTCCAAATAACTATAACCTTTATGTACATTATGGTCTAAGAGAAAGATCTTGTATAAATTATGGAATATATAAATTAAATAGAAGTAAGAGCTAACACTTTAATTGAGCCCTGTATCGTGATAAATACACAGTAAAGGTTTATGTGATAAGTTGTCACATTGTAATTTTTTGGTAATTGCGCTCTCTAGTTATTTGCTGATCAAAAAAGAAACACAAGCTGAACACGCCTACCTACTAGTTACAACTCATTTAAGGTAAGTGTAGTTCATACTTTTATCCACAAAGTTTAGTTCTCAAAATAACACCCCAGAGACGTATACTCAGATTAACTTCAGGATAAAACAAAAAATGTTTCCCTTTTTTTTTTCTTTTTTTTTTTAACTTTCATACAGAGCTTCAAAGGTACAGAATGTGAAGCTCGTGGGAAGCGTTGCCACATTTCAGGGAAAATTCTCATCAACCTACATCTAAAAGAAAAGAAAAAAAAAAACTAGAACTTGAAAAGTACAGGCCTTGAACAAGGGGAACGAGATTTCCTTTTCTTTTAGACTTAGCATAAGAAAAACACTCACGTGAAGACATTTCTGATTTGCCGATGGAGCTATGTATGCATGACTATATGGATACATGTCTGACTGGCTGTGCATATGAATATTTATGAGTCATTTCCATCACTACAACAAAGGAAATCTCAATGCAATTTCATACTTTTAAAAACATTTTTGAAATGTCTTTATTGAATTGGAGGCAGGAGGAGCTGGATGGAAGGTGTTGGACTGCTGATCAGGAGGTCCCCAGTACGAGCCCCGACACCACTGTTGTTGGACACTTAAGCCAACCATGAATTCCAGCTTGGTACTGCGCTAGGATGCCACCTGTGCTGTCGTGAAATGTCCTCGCCTCTAAATATTCCACTGTTAGTGGTATAAAAACAAAGTGGAAGCGATTGGGAACGACAGCAACTCGGCCATGTAAAAAAAACTCACAGAGCAGGGTCGGCTGATGCGGAGACTCATAGTGCACAGAGGTCGGCAACTTTCTGCAGAGTTAATAGCTACAGACCTCCAAACTTCAAGAACAGTGCGTAGAGAGCTTCATGGAATGGGTTTCCAAGTGCAATGCAAAGCCTTGGATGCAGTGGTGCAAAGCCTTGGATGCAGTGGTGTAAAGCCTTGGATGCAGTGGTGTAAAGCACGCCGCCACTGAACTCAAGAGCAGTGGAGACGTGTTCTCTGGAGTGACGAAACACATTTCCTCTGTCTGGCAATCTGATGGATGAGTCTGGGCTTGGGGTTTTCCAGGAGAACGGTACTTGTCTGACTTCATTGTGCCAAGTCTAAAGTTTGGTGGAGAGGGGATTATGATGTGGGGTTGTTTTTCCGGAGTTGGGCTCGGACCCCAAGTTCCAGTGCAAGGAACTCTTTAGGACATTTTGGACAATTTCATGCTCCCAACTTTGTGCGAACAGTTTGGGGACGACCCCTTCCTGTTGCATGTAAAGGCAGGCGAGCGAATACTTTTGGCAGTATTGTGTATCTCCAGAGTGGGAAGTATCCATCGCCCCATAGTGCCTGATGGCACGTGGATGGACTCTGTCCCTACATTGTGTTTAAATTAGTCAAAAGCCCATTTTTATGCAGGAGTAAAGAAGTGGCATGTATACTCAGCAAAAAAAGAAACGTCCCTTTTTCAGGACTGTGTATTTCAACAATAATGTTGTAAAAATCCAAAT
>JAQMYJ010000007.1:4352908-4380171 GCA_030014305.1 Clarias laeviceps | reverse complement strand
TGTTCACTTGCTGCCTAATATCTCTCACACTTGACACCATGGTAACAAGATATTGTAACTGTAGCTATCGTAATAAGACAACTGGTTCAAGGCAACTCCAAAACAGGAGGTCTGGTGAAACGTGTTCAAAAAATGAAAACAGTTCCAAGGAAGGAAAACCGGTGAAGCTGCGACAGGGTAACAGAGTAACGGTGGCTTAGTGGTTAGCACTGTCGCCTTGCACCACCAGGGTCCGGGTTCGATTCCCGCCTTGGGTCTGTGTGAAAGCAGGCAGCACGGTGGTGTATTAGGTAGCACTGTCGCCTTGCACCTCCAGGGTCCGGGTTCGATTACTGGCAAGGTTTGATTCTCGGGTCTGTGTGCATGGAGTTTGCATGTTCTTCCCCGTGCTTGGTGGGTTTCCTCCCATAGTCCAAAGACATGCTGATTAGGGTAATTGGAGTTCCCAAATTGTCTGTGGAATTTCTGGGATAGGCTCCAGACCCCCTCCCCGCAACCCTGTATATTCAATTCAATTCAATTCAATTTTATTTGTATAGCGCTTTTAACAACTGTCATTGTCGCAAAGCAGCTTTACACAATCAAAAACTTACCGTTTTATCGTATACAGGATAAAATGGTTTAGACAACATGTGAGTGTAGCTGAAGGTGTCTGAACTCAGTGCATCACTGTTTTGATGACAAAAGGGGCAGACCTGTTCAATATTAGGTGGGTGTTATAATGTTATAGCTAATCGGTGTATTGTGATGATTCCCTAAACGCCGCAAATCAAACCCATCCTGGAGTGACACCCCATAAGCACCTTTTACGAACTCATCATGATAGCTCTTCTAAATGATGGTGCGAATGCCAGAGGAATATTATAAAGAGGAAAGGAAAAGCTCGCCAACAGTATGTTCACAAACAGTAATCAAACTCGCAGAATGAAATCTCTAGCGTTGATTTCACACCGACAGTATTTAAACACTGTACCATGTTAAATTAACACTCTGGTAGTTAATTCAACACTGAGAATTCTGCTTTCAGGAGAAAGCACCCACACATGACAGCAAAGCATGGACCTAAGCACAGACATGAGAGAGGGAGAATGATTGGAGATGCCTTTCCAGCAAAAGTTTGATCACTTATTGCAGGCACAGCCGTCCTGATAACTGCAAAATGTATTCTCACTTCAGTGACACAAAACTTTATTAATTCGTATCCTTGAGCAATCCTTATAAAGTGGGTATAAGGTGATACATGCGCATCACGTACACTATTGAATCAGCCTTAGGGTAGAACTGTTAACCGGCAATTTGAGACCATCCTGCATATAAAAACCATGTTCTGTATTTTTACATGTCTTCAGCTCTGCTGCACCACACTGTGTTGATTATGTCTACATTGTATGCTTACTGGTGTGATATTATGGACTAAATCCATTATTTACAATGAATCATAACCAGGATACCCTGAACTGATCATCATACCTCATTGACTACTGATTATGTGGACCTGCTCGTCAAAGACGAAGAATGAGTAAACGGTTTACACAGTTAAAATGTGTCACATGATTGTACAGTACATAGCAGAAAGTTTTGCGGAGATGTGTGTTGGTATGGCTGTTGGCAAGTGTGCATTTGCCAGCACAGAAAAGCTCAACTGAGTCAAGTTTATTTATTGACATGGTGTCAGAAGCAGTCTGAAAAGACAAGGACTCGTGCTAAATAAATGATGCAGAATTTGAAGCCGCTGGGAAGCGTCGTGTTTGACAAGCTGGGGGAGTGGCCCACTTGAAGGCAGCGATTTCTGCAAGATCACATTGTAGCGAAGCTAAACATGCAGGATGGAGAGGTCCAACTCGTACACCAGGGGTTGTGAGGCTGACAACATAATCAAGCCGTTCACATTCGTGGAGAGAAAAGGTGAGGATAACTTGGACATAGTTCTGAAGAGGTTTGATGAGTACATCATAACACGCACACACAAAAAAAAAAAAGTCATTCATGAGACAGCTCAGCTCCATCGAAGAAGTCCTGACAAGAAGGCTGAGAATTGCACATGAGTCTTACATGAACTGTCAGAAAGCTGTGATTTCAGGGATATGAGAAGTGAAAACAGAGATAGACATATTGTAGCAATAAGTCAGAAAAAGAATTCAAAAATAGCTGCAACTTAAAGACCTCATGCTGGACATAGCGGTTTAAATGGTGAGACAAGCTGAGGATGTGGAGCACCTGTTAAGTCAGCAGACAAGGCTTTCATAGAAAATCCAAGAAATAGTCCAACATAAACCACTTTCTAAGAGAGGAGAACAGACAGGCCGGAGAAAGGACCGGTACAAAAGGAACAGTGGGGCAGAACTGAGTGGGGGGAAAAAGCCAGGTAGAGCCCATGGTGGCAGAAATAATGAAGGGATGTGTACAAAATGTGAGAGATTCCAACACAAAGAACAGGCAGGTCGTGCAGCATGTGATTCAATTTGCAGGAGATGTAATAATAAAAGGACAATGAGTACGGGTGTGTCGTTCTAAAACTGTCAGGGAAGTCAGGATGGGGGGAAAAAGAAGAGATAAAAAAAAATCATTTAAATGTGGGTGCAGCTGACAGACAGAAAATATGAAAAGTGGACTGTGTATAATTAGTTTTTTTTATTTTTTTATATATAAAACAAATCAAACAAAACGACCTTATTCGTCAATAACCATTTATCAAAATCACACTAAAGGGGAAAAAAAATAATAATAAAAGGCTTGTTTTCTGATTTCCAGTTTTGTGCTTAAATCAAAAAAGGGAAAAGTAGATAAGCACTCACATCCCAGTTTGCTTTTTCATTAGACACAATTAGTATGACCCTGAAGGTGTTACTAGTTACTCATGTTGTGCCAGAGAGCGTATTTTCTTATTTTATTTATTCATTCATACCTAATAAGAATGGAAAAGTTTGTGCCAGGTAAGAAAGACACACACATAACTCTCTAAGGACCTACACATAAACCTGCCAAGGTAAATCAGCTGCATGAGGCTTTTAGAGAAGGGGCTTTTAAATGTTTAGTGTCAACAGCCCTGAAAGCAGGCAGCGCGGTGGTGTATTAGGTAGCTCTGTCGCCTTGCACCTCCAGGGTCCGGGTTCGATTACCGGCAAGGTTCGATTCTCACCGCTGTGTGCATGGAGTTTGCATGCTCTTCCTGTGCTTGGTGGGTTTCCTCCATCAGTCCAAAGACCTGCAGATCAGGGTAATTGGTGTTCCCAAATTGCAAATAGTGTGTGAGTGTTTGTATGTGCCCTGCGATGGATTGGCACCCTGTCCAGGGTGTGCCCCATCTTTTGCCCTGAATACAGGACAAAGTGTTATACTGTATATGATTGAGTGAGAGGCACGAAAGCAGACCTCCGCAAGTCCTACATGAGAATAACTACAAAAACTTTCTACAAAATATTTATTTTAAATAAATAATAAAAGCACATGAACTAACAGTATCTGAGTATACAAGGTAAAGTTTAAGCCTATAAATACTAAAACACCGTTTAAAAACGACTATTATTATTATTATTATTACAACTTCAAATTTTTTTTTAAAGGCCATTTCAAATGCTTGATCGATTATCAAATCCACCGATTGAAAAAGTTCACAGTAGGGTACCCTATGTATTCATTTGGTTTTAGAAAGCTGGCCTACTTCAACTTCGAAATTAAATGATCAGTGAACTAAAGCATGTGACGGAGTTTAATCCACTACACAGTGCTTATTCAGCAGTAATGGACCATCACACCAAAATATCTTGTTGAAATCTTGAGTCCATTGGCAGTCAACAAAGGGTCATTACAAACAGTAACTTGGAGCACAGGGCACAAGGCAGAGGACAAATGTTTTAAAACTTTAAACTCCTGGAGGACGACTCAGTTTTTTGTTTCAACTGCCGACATATAAGATGAAGTTCTTATGATAACATGATAATTATGCGCAGGTTTTTTGGTTTCATGGTAGGTTTCTTGCCTGCCATGTGGATAGTATGGTGGTTGAGAAGTTAAAAAAACAAAACAAAATTGGAAACGAAATACATAAAAAAAAAAAATCAGATTATTACAGTCAGATATTAGTTATTTTGTTTTCCGTTTTTTTTGTTAATTTGGTTTCGAATTTGTTATTTTGTTTTCAGTTTTGTTAATTTGTTTTGCACTTCAGGGCCACTGTAGAAATGCCCGCTAAACTTTACGTTTGCCAGATGTATGAGGCAGAGTGCTTGAAAAGGTAGCATGCAAAAGGAAATTTTGTGAAACAACCAGATACCTCATGTGGATGTATACGGGAATCGGTGAAAGTTTCTAGGAATCCTGACAGCTAGCAGTGAGATCTGATGGCTGTGAGCTGTAAAGGCCTTTTGTATGTGAATGACTAGCAGAAAGAGTTGCTGTCCTTATTATCATAGCCGGGTGGGGGGGGGGGGATTAGCCATGGTGTGCCTTTGTCTCTTCAGCTTGAGGGTTTGAAGGAGAAGCAAGCTGCACACACACTGCTCTTCTCAAAGAGGTTATCCAGTGTCTTGATGCACTTGAGCGCAAGTTTGATGAGCGAAGACCGCAGGAAGAGTCAAGTCATGTGCATAAAAGTGCTAAGAGGGCGCATTACATGGGCATTGCGGCAAGTTGAGCTTTATGTTAGCTGACAATATAGTAGTAAATTACTGTATAACTTGCTATGTTAGCCTAAGCACTTGGATACACAACTACTTTTTGTTACTTGCATTGTTGTAGGTGTCCAGTTTATTTAACAGTTTGACACGTCCGAATTATACGACTATGTTTAAAAATGTTAAAGCGTTTTTAATTCAACATTACAGGAAGCTGTAAGGTGTCTCCATAATTCAGAAAACATCTCACATAAATACGATCCACAAACTGGGTAAAGTTGTTTCTTTACATGCTATGTATGGGGTTTTACATAATAATTTTAAATGTTTAAATGTAATTAATGACACTAATCTATTTCCACACAGAGTAAGTTTACTTCATGATCAGGCAGTGATGACATACAGTATCTGCTGGAGGAATTAAAGATGACTTTTGCAGATGCAGACCCTGAGTGTATGAAGGGTGATCAGAAAGTGTTATCGTAATTATTTTCATGTCCCTTTATTTTTGTCCCTCTAATAGTTTGAATTGTTTCTGTCACTTATCTGATTTTTTTTATATTTTTTTTATCCAGCATGTTACAGGATTTACTATGAGACATTGCAGAGAAAATACTCTTTGTCTCGGCCAGGAAAGTCTCAGCTAAGAGGCTAAAAACCTTACATAAGATGAGTAAGTGTACAAATTCATCTATGTATTAAGTTCGGTACAGTGTTTTTAGGGGTTAATGTACGGTGTGTTTTGCAGTTACTGGAGTCCAATGCCGTCAGCATGTAATTTCTAATGGGACCAAGCTAGAAGGACATTTATTTTGGACATCTAATAAGCTCTGGTGCAAGTTTGTTTTAGTATTGCTTTTTATTTAATTGCACCTTCATAAATGAATATTTTTTTCCATATTCTTACTTTGGATATTTATTAGTGTTTAGTTGAATTTTAATAAAAAAAAATTCTGAATCAATTCTATTGTCATTTTTTAAAGGATGTGGGGGATGTATAGTACTGTGGGGGGAGGGAGGGTGGGGGGATAGGGTCTATCTACATACCTGCCCAATAACCAATCAAGTCACTAAGTGATGAGGGCTTGGGTTGGGCTAAATAAAAAGTAGTGACTGGGTAATGTCCCAATGGATGTCAGGTTTTTTTTTTTTAAACAACCAATCAATGTAAAAAAAAATAAATAAATAAATTAAAAAAAATGGGGAAGAACAGAGTTGTGCAAAGGTATAAAATGCAAATGGAGCTTGAGGTGTGAATGTCTCCTGACAAAATCCTTGAGTGGATTATTTGCCATGGCAACAAATGGCTGTACCATGGAAGGATTCCTCAGCAAGATACATCCGAATTGGTATCAATCTGGAAGAATCCTAGCTTGGTGGAATTTGATGTATACGCTCAGTGGTACTTGTAGATACTTCCGAAAACCAGTGGTCTAGCACAGATACACCTCTTCTCATGCCATGCAGTGATACCTATACCTTTTCTGGTTTGACCGAATTGTCATTGTTTTTTCTCATTTGGTATTTTGTTCCTGGATATGTTGTGTTTTCTGATTTATGTTGTTTTTCGCTTCCATTATGTTGTTTTCAGATTTAATTTTGTTTTTGGTTGTTATTTTATTTTCTAATTTGTTATTTTATTTTCTAATTTGTTATTTTATTTTCGAATTTTTCCATTTTGTTTTCAATTTTGTTTCGGTTTTTTTGTTTCGTCGGTTTTGTTTTGTTATCTTGTTTTCGGATTTAGTTTTTCCTTTCTTTTTGTTTTGCACTTGAATGGCCCAATCCAATTGGATGGTTCAGTTCCCTCCCAGTGCCCGAACCTCAGCCACTGGATGCAGTGCTGGTCCCAAGCCCAGATAACATGGGAGGGTTGCATTCAGGAAGAGAATCTGGCATAATACCTGTGGCCAAGTTGTGTGTTGATCGAATAGTCTGCTGTGGATGACCCTGTTGTTGGCAGAAGTGCTAAATAATTTTTTAAAAATCCTTTCCATGTACCTGGGATCTGTGACAGTATTTTTTTTATACAGTAACAAGTGTAATGAAATAATAACTTATTTATTTATATTATTATATATTATACTTATTTACTTAATTACTTAACAATGTACTGCTCTTTTTTATGCCATTTAATCTTAGTCAAAGAGCTGTTGGTTGATAAAGTGATGTAAGTTTGTAGAATGGCAAAAGCTCATTGTGGTGTGTAAAACCAACACAAGAAAAAAATATACAATGTATACATATATACACACACACACTACACGTCAGCAACATGGTTATACTGAAAAAAAACATCTATCCATCATATGCTTGACAGCACATACACATTTTTTCCTTGAATATCCCAGCTTGTTAGAAACCTAAGGTTAAAGTGCAAGGTTGGTCATGATAAGACACCCCTGAACAGATAGGGTTAAGTGCCTTGCTCTAGGTGACAGTTTGGCAATGCTGAGGCTTAAACCTCTGACCTTCTGATTAGTAAGCCAGACCTGTAACCATTTGAGCCAGCACTGCTCCAACATGCCCCTACTGCTAATGTTCAAGGTCCATAAGCATCTGCCCAGGATGAAGCATTCGAACCCTCACACATTACTCTTTTAATGATTAAGAATACATCTTGGAGCAGCTTGACTATTATAGATTATAATTGAACACAGACTCCAACACTGGCGTTCCAAACACAGATTGGTGTTTTGCAGCTTTGCAGAAACTGTTAGAGCCAAATCAGATACTGACTTTTAAATGGATACACCAGAACGTGTAGTGGAGGTAGCAACATACCATGTTAGAATGTGCACCTTTCCCATGGTTAGATTATAATCCAGAAAACCTTTCAGAGTCAAATTAATTTACTTATTTATGGAGTTACTGAACCTGCCGATCAGGTGGCAGCAGCACAATATATGAAATCGTACAGATACAGAGCAAGATCTCTAGTAATGTTCACACAGTGAAAGTCATTGAGATCACATTTCCTCTAATTGGATGTCAGATGTGAGCATCAAGTCATGCTCTTGCCCTGTATTTGTGTCATTTTATTCACCGCCTTGCTGCAATATGGCTGCCTGATTAGGTAACTACACAAATCAGCAGGTGTACATGTGTTTCTTATAAAGAGGACAGTGAGTGTATAATATACTGTAGAGTCCTGTTAAGCTGTCTGCATACAAATCAAAACATTGCTTGACTGAGTGTACAGTAGAATAACAACAGTCAAGGCCTTACACAGACTTTTTTGGTTTGTGCCCCTGGGAATACACCTAAAGGGTCTATGTGGAATACTAAAAGCAATCATTTCTCTTTTAAAAACAAATTTCAAGTGAAACCACTTTGGAAACATGTACATACTTAATATCTTAAAAATTCCTTATGGAATGTTTCGCCCATACCCAACATTATTGATTGATTTTCCATTGAGAAACCAAATTGCACACAAAAGATTTCTTGCACTTACTGTATCTAATTTCTTTTTACAAAATTGTTTCATGCACACACACACTAGTTAAAGTTAAATTTTATTTAAATTGGACTTTTGTTAACAACCACCTGATTGTTTTTTTTTTTTAACATGCATTATTTGTTTATGAACTTGGACTTGCATTGGTGATATTTTGTCATTGCCTACTCTAGCGTTTATTTAATCCATCATTATTGTTGTGCAATCTGAGGTTATAAATCTAGTAGAATGACTTAATACATTAACAGTGCTAACATTGTAGGTTTGGTTTGTTCAGCAATGAGTCATTTGGAGAGAGTCTCCTCGTGTTCACTTTAAACTGTTATTTAGTACCCTTATCTGTTTTTCATTATCCACATGTATAATTTCCTCCAAGTTTGTGTTTGTGCATGTGACAGGGAGGAAGTCTCTTTAGATGATATATGAATGCAGTAGTGCAGAGCAAAACAATTATTTCCTTGGTCATGTCACGCTTGGCATGAAAAACTTCATTAAATTATTTCTAGGCTCATAATTAATGTTGCTGCAAAATATGAATACCTGAGTCCTGTCCTGTGGGAAAGGAGTGTTAATAATTATTTTTAATTAGCGGTCTGGAAATGTATCTGATTAACTTGTGCAACATCCCTTTGCCTAATTAAATTTGGACTCCAATCTGAGGTGTTTTTATTACTTTGCACGAGTGACCAATCAAGGTGTAATTTAGAGCATTAAACAAAAATGACAGACCAAGAAGCTTTTGCTGTAATAGTTGTCTGACTAACGTCCACGGTGTGTGACTTGGCACTGTGGAAATTACACCAAGACAGCCGTAGAGCTTCAGTATTACATGTTGTGAAGCCTCTAAATTAAAATTTCTACTGGATTAATAAACATTGTGCTTTGTTAACTCATCAACCTATTCAGGTCATAACCCAGATCTTTATGTATTGTATTAACATTGGCTTAGTTATTAATAATACAAAGGCACCACACTTTAGGTTCTATACTGTATATGTAGTCCATTAACCATTCTTATTTCTCTCAAACAAAAAATGAGAAAGGGGAAGAAATTCCCCTTATAATAATTAATTTTTAATTATTTTAAATAATAATAATAATAATAAGTAGTACTATTATTTTGCCCCTTTCTCTCGCCCATTGTATGGAAAGCAGTCACTTGGTGTTGATTGACTGTCTTGACTGATATATTGTATATTGTAATTCATACATTGCCTGGAGACGCACAATAAGACTTCATTCAATCACCTTATGCTTTGATTACAGCATGTAACATGGTGACCAACTCATGTGAGAATGACTCCTCACGCTCCCAGAACCACTTTTTCTTAACTCCCTGAAATGTACCTGTGCCAACATGGGGGCGCTCGTCATTCAGTACATTCAGGTCGTCAGCTGACTTCATTTTATTGCCACATAACGTTGCTGACCAACTGAGACAGCCCCAGAACATAACACTGCTTCCCTTTTTACCCTGACATGCCTGGAATAGGGTCAATCTGGACTCATCAGACCAGATGACCTTTCTTTTTCCATTGCTCCAACGTCCAATGTTTATGCCCTCTAGCAAATTATATCCCTTTATCTGATAAGTTTCACCAACAAGTGGTTTTCTTATTACTAGGCAGAGTATTAAGGTGGAAAAAACAGGCAATAAACTCCTTTTAATTTAACTTTTTATTGTTTCTTAAGAAAGATTTTCTTCCCTTAGGTCCTAATGACTGAAGTAGAATCTATATTATGAGTTTCATGATGTTGAGCAATATATAATAAAATAGATAAAGACACTGGTAGACAGACAGACTGTTAGCTGGTGAATCCACTGGCTACCTCGAAAAACACCTCAAATAGACCTTTCCTGACCACTGGAGGAGAGTTTGTGTGGGTCTCACTTTGCGTTAGTGATTTGGACTGAGGACTGATTACATCCTAAACCCACCAAAGCCTGGTGTAATCCCCTTGGGTACTCACTGTCACATGGTACAGTCCTGCTTGACTGGGGAGGATTACAGCAAGTTGAAAATCGAGATCAGTGTTCCTGCTTCCCCATGGGCTTGCTGATCCTGAGAATTCCTGGCTTTTCTGCTGTGCCAGCCATCCAACCGAGTCTTTACTTTGGTCCCAGCAGGCATGGAATGTTCCACCTGTGGGGATCGAAAGGAGGTTAGAAGAGACGTCCCAAAGGGAAAGGAAAGGCAAAACATGGGTTTGGGGAGCTGGTTTCAAGGGAATGGAAGTGCACTGATGTATGTTTAAATATATATACAGTATACTGTAAGTAAACTGTAGACTGTAGGCCAGACTGATAAGACAACACTTTCTTTCGAGTACACTACATGGACAAAAGTATTTATCCCAACATGTTAATTATTAAATTCCAAATGTTTCAATCAGGCCCCTTATCCCCAATCTTAATGTTCCAGCATACCAAGACATCTTGGACAATGCTATGCTTCCAACTTTGTGGTAACAGTTTGAGGAAGGCCCTTTTCTATTCCAACATGATCATGCCTCAGTGCACAAAGCAAGAACTATAAAGACATGGTTTGATGAGTTCGGTGTGAAAGAACTTGACTGGCCCCAACACAGAGCCCTGACCTCAACCCCATCGAGTATCTTTGGGATAAACTGGAACGGAGATTGTGAGCCAAGTCTTCTCATCCAACATCAGTGTTCTACTTCATACTGTGATGCTCTACAGAATTAATAAGCACGGATTCCCACAGAAACACTCGAAAATCTTGTGGACAGCCTTCCAAGAAGAGTCGAAGCTCTTATAGCTGCAAAAACGGTTTTCCCCCGTTTTGCCGCGATAAGCGCGGCGACTCTTCTTGGACTCCATATTGAAGTATACTCTATATCCTGTACAGTCTGAAAATACTGGAGGTCCAAGGTCCAGTCAAATATAAATGATGAACACTGTACTAAGAGCACGGTAATGGCAACAACGGACATAAACCCACTCCAGATTACATGTTTTTAAAAAAATTTTTTTTTTTAAAGAGGATCTAGAAAATTTGCTTCAATATATGTGGAACAATAAGGTTCCACGTGTCTTTTAGGAGCATCTAGACTCACATAAAAGCATATGGGCTCATAAAGGATAGAAATAAACTATTAATGCTATGTACTTTCCTGTGAATTGCTTTCCTCGTCCTATTGAAGACAAGATTGTTAAGATAAATCTATTTTAAGTGAGTGACCACAACACGCATGCAGCTGCTTGGATCTACAGCAGTCAAGTGAGCTCTGGTGCAGCAAATGCTCTTGGAGTGCTGGATAATCATTAGTGGGAAAAAAAAACATAGTCATAGTCTCTATAAGCCTGAGAGGGCAGACAGTAATTTCTACTGAATAGACTTTGCTCAAGTTGTGATAAATCTCACGTAAAGTCAAATGTTAGAGAAGGATGTGAAAGTATTCGAGTTAGAGCTTCTAAATTACACCTAATGGTGACCACCAAGCATCAGCGAGGCATCAGTAAAATCGGATGCACCACATTTGTGTTAAAGCCACACACTGATGAGCAATCCATCTGCATCATGCTTTTTAAGACTATTACTTTTATAATAGATTTTTTTTTTTTTTTTTAACAGCTTCTTGTATGGAAAACACACGGAAACTGCCTTGTACTACTTATTTGTTTGGAATACTTAAAATCTTTGACACTGAATAAAAACCGGTGCGTAAACAATAGATTTTGAGCATGCAACGCTAAAAAAAAAAAAAAAAAACTTCTACTTTATGCACAGCGAAGGCAGCCCGATGTTTTTAAATCTCCATCTGTTTCTAAAGATGTGCATCTCGTTTGAGTGAGAAACTGAGTTACGAAACTGAGAGGGTCAAAAATGCAAGTAAGTTTATCTGGATCTAAGCGTTAAGCGTTAAATTGAGAACTTTTTTTTTTTTATAGGAAAAGTTTAATATATATTTCTACTCAGAATCACAATCTCTAAAATACAGTATTAGCCAATAAATCAACAATAAATTGGGTATTATAGAAAGAGAGAGAGAGAGAGAGAGAGAGAGAGAGCACATTACTCATGCTGCAGAGCAAAAGAATATATTGACATGAAACACAACACAATTAATAAATAAGCGCAAACCTTTATTATTTTTTTTCAAATACTCAAATACTGTATGTAAGTATGTACTTCCACTAGTTACTGGATATACTGGCTATATTCTGCAGCCATCTTCTACAGTATGTTGTTAGGTCCCGGTGTGCTGATATGAAATAAAAACTCCCCACTACTTTTGGAGCTCCACATACATTTGGAGGAAAGAAGTGAGCAAATCTAAAATGACATCTTAAAATTAGTTACCATTTCCACAGTCCCATGACCGCAGTGATTTAGGGGAAAAAAAAAAAAAAAAAAAGGTCCCAAAGTTGTCTAAATTTTGGAGCTCCTTTAAGTATAAATAAAGAATGAGATGAGCGATGGAGGTTTTCTTTCATATAACCCAGACCAGGGAAAAGGAGTGAGGGGGTCAGCGCGAGTGGTTTTAAATGTAATGGAGACAGACTTTTGACTGCTTCAGGGATCCAAGAGTTTTATTGGAAACATGGTGTGGGGCCCGGCTACCTCAGCTGTGATGAGAACACTTTATGAAGGAAAGGCTAGACCAGAATAGAATGTCGCATGCGGTTTAGATAATATATACTTTCGCTTTAATGTCCTCTCTGGATAAAAAAAAAAAAAGTATATATAAAAAAAAAATGATAAAATAAATAAATATGCATTTATCGGTATTACCTCATCATTAAAAATTCAATAAACAAACATACTGTATTAAATTCAGGTCTTGTTTCAGGCCAATTCTTTATTTTCATTGTGTGTTTCGCTTTGATTTGCTCATCCTACAAACAGAAAACTAGAGAACTAATGTACAGTTAACAGAACCACTACCATACTTGAGCTACCATACAGACATTGTTACTTGTGTAGTTATCACTTCCTTGCAACCATATAATTGGCTGTTTGGATAATTGCATGAACGGGCATTTTTACTGTTCCTAATAAAGTGGACGGTAAGTGTATGCATATTTCTTATCCTGTATAATGCAATATTTCCATTTCTCCCTCTGATAAAGGCAACAGTTGCTTTAGGTAGTCTGAGGTTGAAGTTTCAGTATCTCCTCAACCTCTTGTGAAGTTCAAATCTTGCTCTTTGTGTAAATGCCAGTCAGTCCTTGGCAGTGTTTTATGTCCAGTCTCGTTATTTAATGCCGGGCACCATGCCAAGCTCGTTAATTCCCCGCCCCTGCCCCCTCCCCCCCGCCCCCCGCTCTTGGACAAGAGGAAGGAATATTATGATGCAAACGTGGTCTCATTGTGCTGAACCGGGCTCAACAGGACGAAGCCTGCAGTCAAAGTTTAACGTTGCACGATTGAGTTCAAGCCCGAGCCACGGGTCTCTGAGCATTTGAGACACATTAATTATTTAAATATGTAGAATAGTTGAAGGTCAAGCCTTTGATGCCATCTTGAATGACGGCTGGTGAAAACTGACAATTACTCATGCTAACATTGTTAGTGTTATTGATGACTAAAAACAATTGCATCGAGGCTGTGACATGGGCCGATTGATTGGGGAAGAGATTAAGAATTCTGGGAGAGTTGGGTGAAGAAGGTTGAAGTGGAGAAGGGGCCTAGAGTGTGATCCGATTATTGACAATCTTGTCATTGGCCTCACAGTGTTTTCCGTCACGTTAAGTGGCAGGATGACATTTCTGAAGGTTAGCCAGTGCACATGACTCAAGCAAGCACAGGGATTTATAGCAGTTATTTATCAAATCATACGAGGACTGGAACCTTGATTACAGAGCAGTGCAAAAGTATACACAGTTACACAATTTGTGTTTTGCTTACATAACAGTTCACGTAATAAAACTACATGTTGACTTTAAGCATGATTCTAAAATGCACTCCGAGATAAATGTGCAAATTTTCAGCCATGATTTCAACATTTATTTTTGGCATTATCTACTCTATATATATGCACATTTGTGCATCTTTGTATTTAAATTCACAACCCATTTTATTTATTATATAGACATGAAAGTTTCATTGTCTGTTTTTCTTAACCTGGTGCTCTGCTGTTCATTTATATAATATACAAATGAGAAAAACACTTTTCTTCATAATGCGTCAATATAACTTGTATGATAAGTCAGCAGATGAACTGTGACCAAGTCCTTTGATGCAGTCTCATTAACTGCAAATGAATAATTATAATAGAAACAACAAGATGAACAAGAATGAACAAGTGTAGCTTCATTTGTAGCTTCATTTGTAAGGGTGATGTGTTCAAGTGAAGACTAAGAATATACAATCAATCAAAGCATAAATTGGGTAAATTATTACCGTTATATTGAATATTAGCAACTTATTTTAAATAATAAGCATTTTAAATGGGGCACCAGTCAAATGGATAAAAATAATCTCAGAAAGAGATATGAAAGAGATGAGAAATCATACTAATTTGCTTATTAGTGGAAAATCTAGGAATTTTGTCAGTGATATAACCCTTAAAGTTTGACCTTTCACATGCAACATAAACTATTTCAAGAAAGGTCAACACATCTAGGATGAACCATGCGTCATCCCTAAAGTGAGTTGGGCATCAGATTTCCACAATCCCACATTGCCCTCTTGTTACATCATTGCAATAGTCAGCATTAAACTACAACTCCCAGAATACAACACATGGCTACCAAGGACTACCATTAACAACCATTATTCACGCTTCATTTATGGACCGTTTGACTCAACATAGCTTCTTTCAACTTATAAAGAAAGAAGTTCGTCAGAAGAAGACACAATGGACCCTGAACTCAATCAGCTGTATACATATGTATACGCTTTCATTTTGCAGAGTACATAACAGCTAATATCAAGCCTTCATTTATTGATTGTCCTTCTGTTTTTTTTTATTTATTTTTTATCTATTTTTTGGTTTTCAGGACTTGTGCTTGCCTGCCCAAGTCCATGTTGATTGCCTGACTCTTGCTTCTAAATAATGTATTTTGTTGCTACATTCAATAAAGCTTTGTATGCATGCATTTGTACGTACATACTATCCTTCTCCAACCAGCGGATGCATGAGGTAATGCTGCCATGCATTAGCTGCAAAAGCCCACATCACTTGAGAGCAACAGCAGCAGCTTGACCTACTCACCAGACAGATGGTACAGCTCTGACTCTCAAGGCCAGCTAGACAAGTTCCACCTGCGGCAACCCTGCATCATCTACATCGCTTACTGCTTATTCAAAAAAAATAATTGCTATTTCATGTTAGTGTTTACTCGACTTCAGAAGTAAAGATGACTGGCTTTAGTCATATCACCTGGTCAAAACTAAGCAGAAACGCTTCTTGCAACTCTTGCACATACAACGGAGGGCAGAAAGAGTGGCTCCTCACACTGCAGCAAGGGACACATTGCATCAAAAAACTGTTGAATTTGCCCTCAGCATCTGTACATTGGCAGCAGGTGACATCTGGAAAGAGATGGCACTTACAGCTGCAAAACACCAAGGGGACAACTGAGTTACCCACTGCGCTAGCATGCCACTGTGAGGGTACGTCTCAATGCCACACACTCAACCCACTGGTCCTGCCAAATACAGTATTGTATGTGTGTCAAGAAATGAAGATAATGACAGTTTTCAGGTTCCTGTTAGTAACTTGTAGTAGCTGTTTCTTTTATTTATTTATCTTTTGGATTTTCCCTCCGATTTTCTTCCTAATTTAGTCGTATCCAATCCCTCTCCGGGGCTCCCACATTAAGGCTACTATGACCATTCAGTCGGGAGGGCCGAAGACTATCGCACGTTTCCTACAAACCGACGGCATAATTGTTTTCAAACTGCTTGCTCACACACTGTTGGGGGCAGTGTAACGCACGCGGAGGACAGCACTATCTGCTCTAAGTGTCTCCCATCCCACCCTGCCGAGAGAGCTCGGCCAGTTAGATCTCTCTAGGCCCTCGGCTGTGAGAAGCTACAGCATCACCCGGAGATTAATAAGTGTCGGTAGTCTATAGCCATCAATACATCTGCATCCGAACAACAAAACCAAGGCATTTGATTTACAGTACAAGGAGAAACTTAACTATAGCGCCCACGCTTTTTGAAAAACCTATTCCAGATTCAGTCTTGTTTGTTATAATAACCTCCATTCTGGTAAGTCTTTCCACTAAATTTTGAAGTATGGATTAACAGCATTAATATGGTCAGACAGGCCTAAACCCATCCACAGACGACACTATGCCCACTATAACTAGTCCCTCACACCTTGAATTTCCAAGTTTTTCTTTGGATACCTTTTCGCTTAAAATAGAGGAAATCCAACATTTACATGTATAGAACTAAAATTGGTAATGTCTTATGGTAATGTTGTTAAACTTTACATAGATATAACCATAATGCATTTGGACAGCCATGATGCATTCCTCGGTCCTTACACTTTGGAAATCCATTGTATCCAGATACTTACGAACAGCAAATTCAAATGAAAAATCTATTAAAGTAAAATGTTTTCTATCCCAAAGTAAAGTATAGGCGGTATTGATGCAAAGTAGTAAAACAAATTGCATGGATAAGAAATACGCTTTTAATTTAGGAAATCTGGCAAAAAAGCTGGAGGGCACAAGATCAATCCATCATACAGTAGGTGACCTCCCATCAGTATTACTATTCAAATATGTAGAATGGCTATTTAAAATGTGTAGAAGGAATAGAAGAGCACTAGAACATACAGCATAAGCCAAGGGCATGTTTAATACAGCAATTCTAGAGAGAGAGAGACAGAGTTTAAGATGCATCATGCTTTGGAAGGTGTATTCTGTCAATCTGCAAACGAATATTGTTGTGAAGTCATGGCTGTAGAGCTGAAAAATAGTTGGATTTGGACTGTGGTCTAATGGACCATTGGATTTAAAAGTGGCACAGCATTTCCATTCAGATTCTTCTTGGTCCTTATCAGTAAGCTCTTTTTTTTATTTCGTTGTGCAAATGGTCATTTACTCATTTCTTGTGTGCAGCCTTGGCGGATGCTTAAATCGAACTCTTCCTGACACAAACATTACAATAGATTTTCATTTTCCAAGACCATTCTGACCGACTGTTAAAACTCATTGACGTTCAGTGAATGTATCTTTTCAGTTTAGCACTCCTTGTCAATCTGTACCTAACTAGATCATACTGCTGAATGATACAGGATTCCCTTTTCAAGGACCTTTATTATGAAGTGTGTAGAGCAACAGGGTGAGGCTGACAATTGAGCTATAGCAGTTCTATATTCCATTATTGAATATGCATAACTCAGTAATAATGTGAAAACCTCCCAATTAGGAGCCATTTCTGGACTTCTAGATTCAATGATTCCATTTAAAATGTAAATGTACGGTGCAGATAAAAGCCATTGCTTTATAGAACTGGCTGTCACAGTACCAGACTAAGGGTCAGCTTAAGCAGAAAAAGGTACACGTAAGACATTACAAAGCAGAATTTCTTTTAATCATTTGATATTTTATTAAACAAGTTCAGTCTCCCATCCTGGAGAGCAACTAGGTTTTAAAAAGAGCGCATCAACCTGCAAAAGTTTCTTTGTATGGGGCTGCATTGCCACAAACTGGTCCGAGTGCCCAAGCTGACTATCCACCACTGGATAGTCAGTGGCAAGAGCAATGGAAGAATGTGGCCTGTTCCAGTGAATCACATTTTCCTTTTTTTTATTATTTAGACTGCTCGGTTCTTTGAATCTCGTTTATCAAAATGAACAAATCTTTTTTTGAGTCATTTAGTTTATTTCGTTCGTTTCGCTTTCGATCAGAAATAAAATAAAATAAAATGCTAACTTTCAATAAACAGACTTCCCACACGTCTACATACACAAATTTTGGCTATAGTTCCAGTAATGAAAATATTACAATCCAGCTAAGGACATATGATCAACAGGATGAGCAGCTCACCTCTCATATCTTCTGGTCTGAATCGTTCATTCTTTTGTCACGTGACTCTCATAGACGCTATGCAGTGCATTACGCAGCAAACAGAATTGAGCGGTTCTTCTCACGAGTCTTCTAGTCCAAGAAGTTCGTTCTTTTGAATCTACTACACTGTAGTAGATTCAAAAGAAGATTCCATAGAGTCTATTGGAGTCATGTGACAAAAGAATGAATGACCCAGACTAGAAGACTTCTTGTACGTAACCTACGGAGGTTTTGCAATGCTTTATGCATGCATGTCCAGTATTAAATTAACACATCACTCAGACTACTCGGTCTTCTGAGTCACGTTCAACACTCATTCAAAAAGAACGAATCATTCATGAACAACCCATCAGCAGTGTGATGCTCTGATCAATGTTCTGATGGAAAACTTGGGTCATGGCATTCATTTGGACGTTACTTTTTAATAAGTCCAGAGCCAACTACCTAAATATTGTGGCAGACAAGTACATGCGTTCATGGCAACCTTTACTCCTTCAGCCGCATTGCAAACATTGTTCATTAATAACTCGATGAACAAGCCAAAGAGTTGATCTCCAAATTCCTCTGTTGTTAATCTGATCTGATCTGAGGGTTGTGCTAGACAAACAATTTTGATGTATGGATTGCCCTCCTTGCAATTTATGCAGGGGGAAATGTTTTTAATGTTATGGCTGTTCAGTGTCAGAAATCATACAGTATGGTGATCTCCTGATGATTTTTCTAGTGGATTATTAACGAATAATCTACACTGCATATCTCCGCATGCAAGACGGGAATAACACAAAGTAATTTCTAATGGAAATAAATGACTGAGGACGTATCTGGAGATGGTGATTGAAATCCAGAGCCAGGTCTCTGGAAGCTATAGCTCCTAGACTCTCAGGTGGCTGCATCTTCTCGACATTAGATGACTCTTTGGGCTTTTGGCTGATTAAATTTGATGGTAGCCGCACCATGTTAACTACCTTCATGACTCCAGTGGGCAGATTGTTTTAGCAGGCTTTATTTAGCACCCGAAGTGGTCCAGCAGGAAATTAACAGACTGTTAGATGGACACAGAAGCGCAGAGGTAGTCATGGATAACATCTTTTTTTAGTAAAACTCAAGAACATGATGAGAACCTCCAGGCTGTTCTGAAACAGATAAAAAGTCAGGAGTGAAACTGAACCATGACAAATGTCACTTTGACAAATCAGTGCTCCAATATTTCAGACACATAATCAGCAGGGATGGCATCAAGCCTGAAATAAACAAAGTGAAATCTAAAAAGGACCCTTATAAATGTAACCGAGTCCCATCATGTGGTAAATCATCAAGACTAATTTGTACATGTTATGTCTACCGATCTTTAATCTGTGACTGAACTGATAAAAAGACTCTGGAAAGATAGAAGAAACCAGGAGAAACCAGCAATTGTCAGAGCAGATGCAAGCAGCTTCTGACAAAGCGTCATGCTTAATGAAGCAAGTAGGTGAAGCAACATCCTCAGCAGAGCTTTATAAGGGAGCACAGTCCTCCATGAAACCAGGGTTACACTAAATTTAATTGAAGGATGTTGGCAGATTCCAAAGATTCCAGTGTCGTACAAAAAAAAAAAAAAAAAAAAAAAAAAAATCCCCTTTCACTCTGTGTGGCTTATACCAATTCATCACCCTTTGTTTGGAGTGCTGTCCACATTTCATTGACAATTCTCCACCACATCTATGCTGCTGTGATTTAGGTGACATTGGGACTCATGCAAGTAGTGATATAAAACATTCTCTCATTTTGCTTATCGTATGCACATTTTTTTTTATGACTTTGATCATTCAATTCTAGGCTTCACCAATGTTTTCTTATTTTTCGCTCTTCTCTTGGGTATGAGAAATTTTTGCGAGTGTTTAAAAGCACTCATAAGAGGATTAAAAACAACAACAAAAAAAAAGAGACACCTCTCATTTTCACAGTTCACAAATTTTGTCAGAGTTTATGATTAAAAACTAGTACAGCACAGTGCAAAAGCAGTAGGCCTTGGGTATTATCTTAGTACAAATGGCATTACACTGTATATGTATTATGTTTTATGCATTAATAATAAAATCATTCACTATTTCTTAAAAACTGAAAAATGTATAAATAAATAACATTATGGAAGAATATTTGCATGCTGTAAAGAAAGTAACATATTACCCTACATAACCCAACCCATACACCCAATATAAAACCCTAATGCAGGCTGGTGAGTTTTGTACAAAAAATATAAAAGGAGCGAGTGTGACAAAGTTATCAAAAAAAATAAAAATAAAAAAATAAAATTCTCCAGCACACTCAGTAAGACCCAATAGAGGTTTACTTACAGTACTAGTACCGTGCTAATGTTTCGGGCAAATACAAAAAAATGTCATATGCAAAGTTGGTACTAGGGTTTTTGGAGATGACCGAGATTTGATACTAAACTATTTTGCATTTCCATGAGCACTCTAAAAGACATAATATGGAAAACCGTCTACTATCTAATTGAACTGTTCAAACTTGATAAAAATCTAACATGGGTGAAAGAGGTTATGTGTTCACTCCATGTGCCATCCAACCACTTTAATGATGTGAATCATATTGGAATATACAATATGTGAACTAAGTTTATTTGAAATTACTTCACGTTCAATGTACTTTTTAGTGGCATCTCATCAATTCTAGCCCCAGATTTGCTCACAGCACACCATGCACCTGTGTTTAGGGGCGTTACCTATTCTAATTACATGCTAATCCTATGTTAAACCGATGCACCTCTAAGGTAAGATTAGGTGGGATTCATCATTCAGCTCACCTGGGTAAGGGCAGATTAGGATGGCTAAGAAAGTTTGGTGCATCTGGTGTTGACTTCTCCTATTTGCTCTCTTGACAGAAAATTTAAGAGAATGTTGCTGCATGAGGCCTGTTGTTATTTATATACAACAAACGGATTCATCATCTTAACCTCTCCTTCTGATCCTGATGATGCAAGTCATCACTAATGATTTTGTGGCTAAATCCCAAAAGCCACATTCTAAAATCTAGTGAAAAGCCTTCCCAGAAAATACTGTAGGTGGTGTCACTTTCACTTACCGTCTATACTGCTTCATTCTGTATACAGGGTCACATGGAGACTATTCCAGGGGACCTAATAAATGGACATGGTGGGAAACACCATGGACAGGGAGGTGGTGTTCAATTGTTTAAAATGTTCATATGGGAGTGATGGTCAGTTGTCCTCAAATATTTGACAATTGGTGTAAAGTAATGAATGAAATTGGTATAATGTTATACTGTATGTGGTACAGATCTGGCTTAGTTGAAAATGTAATAAGTATAAGCAAGAATGGTGCAAAAGGACAGGGAAAGCTGAGACTTTTTTTTTTTTTAAAGCAGTACTTTTTAACAGTATTCATCAGTCCAGTCTGTGTGTATGAGAGAATCAGTTCACTTTCTCTTCTTCTTTTGTTATTTGCAGGTTTAAGTTTTTTCCCCTACTTTCATGATTTTCACAGAATTTCAACACTGTGATTTGCCTTGGTTCTTACATGCTCCGACATCATTAGCTATGATGTAGCAATGAAGCACTAAGTCAGAGCTGAGATGAAATACAGTGGAGAGACATGAAATGCTCTGTTAAACCCACTGTTGACTCACTTGATGATATTTGGCCATGATATTTGGCGACTTTAATGATCACAAATGACCAGTGCCAGCAGTTATCAATTATCAGTGCCATCACATCACATGGCACCTCGACCACTGTCCACTATTGGCTACGGAAGGACACAAATGACCATGGAAAGGCCTATGCAAATAATAAAGTCAACCTAGAGGAGACCACCAGGTCATAAATGCTGCAGCTTGGTAACATAGCTCATGCCAGCGAGCTGGGGGATCCCTACGGGTCACCTGGACAAGTAACAAACTACCCACAGCTCACTGCAATTTGTAAATTTCTAGCAAGCCACACTAAAAAACATGAAAATGGGAACTGGGCCTTATGAGGTAATGACTGGCAATACAATACAGTATGTGAGGTAATACAACTAGCAGGCCACTTGTAAATTCCTCCGTGTACCCGAGACAGACCCAAATTATGGCTTCCTAATTTTTAAGCAAAAAAATAAAACAGGTTTTTCTGTTTTTATGTACTTAGTAAAAGTAAATTCACATATTTTCTTATTAAAATGGTTTAACAATATGGTTACATAGAATACTGAATACAGTATAACATCGAACATGTCCCTCATGGTAAATGATCAAATGGACGCATCAAACATCATGCCAGTAGTGGTATGTGAATTAAACGCAACATAAAGTAGAAAACTCATTATGTATTACTGTATGCATTTCGGTGCCATTAACCTCCTGCCCCTTTCACTTAGCCTTTTTCCTTTCCTTGGGAACACCAGATTGGATCATTTGATCCACAAGTTACTGGCATGATCTTCCTTCCACAACCCACTTGTTTATTCCAGTTTGGAACAGACAGTGATGGCGCCCTGCATCTCCAGTGGGAGGGTATTTTATATGGGCATAGGGTTAATGGCCTTGGCCAACGGCCCCCCAACAGGAAGCTCGAACACCCTAAATTTAATTTTAAGTTATTATATTATGCAGAACTGTTTCATTAGTGCATCATACAGGTAAGAATACAGATGGATACATTTGCCATCATGCTACTCTATGTTGTTGAAATGCCATTAAATCAGGATTGTTATACTCCAGTGCTTACCTTAATGATATGCGTGATCTATTCAGATTATTCTAATGGCCTACGTAAGGTACCACTTTTTACTACCTCCAGAGATCTCTTCATTATTCATAGCCTTATGTCACTTTGCTCATGTCATATATCACATGCTCAAGTGCCATTCAGTTTACCTGAGCCATGGAGACACTTTCCGTTTAGCGAACTTGAGGGACTTGTTCTGATTCTCTGTTGGACCTAGATCATGTTGCAAGGTTTACTCGGGGATGACGGCATGTAAAGTCAGATCTGAATGATGAATGATTTATAAACAGAGTCCAAATGACAAGCCCTCCTCTCCAACCTCCTCCTTCCCCAAGCTATTTCATTGGAGTTGGGAAGGTAACCTCTGAGCCAACAGCACACTTTGATGAATGGCTTGTCTGCACCAGGGCCTGCTAGATGAAACGAACATCCTCCTTCACCTTTCCCTCAGCATTCAGTGATAAGTCTGCTATAAGTGATATAGGACATCAGCCCCTGCCTTTTTTCCCTACACCCTCTTGTTCTTTTTCCTCAGAACGTCTAACTCGCAATTCATCATTGAGTCGCCTTGCTTCTTGTTTTGAGACCGTGCTGAAAGGTCACACCGAACTGGTGTAGTCACAGATTTGGTAAGGTGCAGAAAGAGTAATCTTTGCTGGATTTGACAGCTGTAAATTGCTAGCCCTGCCTTAGTCACTGTGTCCTTCTGGAAGTTTCTGTCTGATAATAGTCAGACTTCCAGAGACCAGATTCTATCCAAATTGATCATGCTGTTACCTCTTGGTCTACAGTGAGCAGGAAATGAGTGTTGGGGTTTAATTTTTCTGATTTAATATTCTTTCAGCACAAAAATCCTTTCCGAATTTATTTACCCAAATAATGTCTACCACCTAGAGTAAGACAAGAGTTACTCATGGAAAAGAGAGAAAAAAAAAAAAGCAATGGACTGCACAAACAACTGTTTCTACACCCCTGCAAAACTCCCCTGCTAAAATAGAAGCACAAAGATTGTGCATCTAAAATTTTGAGCGGAAGCATCGAGACAAAAACAGAACTTTCTTGGAACAAAGAAATAAAAACTAGGCAGTAATACAGATGCCATGCTTGGAGAACAAACTGAAGTACTGTACAGTAAAGTATAGAGGAGAGAGAGCATCATGATACAGTGGTTCTTTTTGCAAGCAGTTTTTGTGCATTACAAATCATTGAAGGAATCATGAATGGAGAGAGAAACCACACTGTATTAGGAGGATTTCAGAAAAAAAGATGGGTGTTTCACTAACCCCACATATGCAGGCAAAATATCTCACAGCTGCTTTCTAAAAAACTAAAGTAAAGGTTTCGTATTTATTATTGCATGTTTGAGATTCCCTAAAGTTATTTCAGCCAGCGAGAAACATTTTACGCCACAAGTTACAGTAGCATTCATTCATCCATATGCCCCCTGACACCCTCCACACCACTAACACCTTATCCACACCCTCTGCACTTATTACTGCTCGCTTCAGAACCTCCTCATTCTTCTTAGCATGGCACAGCTGACCTTTGTTCCCCCCCCCCCCATTTTCATTAGCATGACAAACGTGACCTGCCACATGTGCCTTGTGTATGTACAGGTTTGTGAGTATGGCATGGTTCCTTCTGAAGGAGTTGTGTCTTTAATAGACGCAGAATGTATGTTCGAGTGGTTATTATGGCCACATTGGTCCCACCATTATTAACATCTCTAACTGGTGATCATACAGTATCATTGTTTGTGATATCCTAGTTGTCAAATCTGTCAAAATTAACAAGCTATCATTTCTACCAGCCACAAATTGTCACCTAATAGCAAAACACCACAAAGTATATAGGTAATTATAAAAGCACGTTTCAATTTCCATTCATATTTTCATTTTGTTGAAATCAAAATGCACTTTACTTCATCTATTTATGTAAGAAAAAGCAAGGACATAATGGCACTTAAGAGATGCATAATGACATTCTGTACAAGCTACATGTTCAAAGCCATTTCGGTTTACGTCAACCAGGTCCTTCTCCAATTATCATTTCTGACCTCCAATAAAATGAGCATATTCTACCTCATTATGCTGGATCGGTTATGTTATAAGATGCTGTCATCGACTACCTAAGTGAAAGTGGTAGAGGAGAGCGTTAATGATGTATTGCAAAGTGAAGTTTTTGGATTGTTTTCTTTTTAATAACGGTTTTGTCTGCAGCAGTTGTTTTTCCCCTTTGTTCCAATTTGCTGCCAGTGCCGCACCACAATAATACAATCATAGCATGAGTTTGCTTATTATTATATATATTTTTTTTTAAATAAAAAATATCGATCTTATTCTTATTAAATTGCCCATTTATTTGCCTCAAACACAACTGCAGGTTGACTTGTTTAATATGAAAATGTGCACCTTCACTACATCTCCTTTAGAGCAAACCTTTATGTTGAAGCTGAAAAATGTGTTCCAATGTGAGTGAAAGTACTGTAGATGCACTTGAGTCAGGAGTGGGTGCACTCATTTCACAGCATTTCAGAGAGAAGCCCAAACTCCATCCTGTGACCGCTTTTTTTATTTTTTTATTATTACTTTCTAAAATAAATTATGATGCAGGGAAACCGAGAGTTCTTAGCTACCAAGCTCAAATCAGCAAATTGACTTAATCCTCAGCAAGCCGGTTAAACACTGTTGTTTTCTAGTTTCGGTTTACCCTCTTCTTCTGACCAGGCTCAAAGAATACGAAAGCAGTTTCTCCACATTAGCCTCCAAGAACCCAGCAGAGAACCTATTCTCTTTCACTTCTGCTTTCTAGGAGCCATCTCATGGAATGTTGATAGTGAAATATCCCAAGTCTAACCATAACATGTTCCCAGCGTGAGCCCTTCAGGCACAAGATTCGTGCCTGCAGATACTTTGTAGGAAACTTATCATCAGGGTGGCCCAGAACCAGCTTCTGGTCATACCAGCTCCTACCAGACATATTATCTGGCTTCAACAAGCACCGAAGCTTACAAATATGGGCACCAAGGAATACTATACTTAACACACACGTACCTGGTCTCGATCACCAGAGTTGAATTGAATCGAAATGTTTCTCGTCACCCCTCTATTTAAAAAAACTCAGAACTTTACTTCAGTGTAAAGCAACATTCAGTACATTACCTGGTTCATTCTTTATTTGTGGTGTTAAAACAGTTGAAAAACTTTAACTACCAATAAATTATAAAATGTTTACATATTTGTATTCTGTAAATTAAGCAATTTTTGCACTCTCAATAGTTACACTTTTGTTCTATAATACATATTTAATTGAGTTTTTGAGATTGCATGTGTAACAACAGACCTAAAAGGGTATCATGGAATGTATTTGCAACAATGTTACATTAACACAAATTGTTTATATTATGTATATAGATTTTATTACTGTAAACATGTACAATTTCAGAATTTTTTTAAAAATACACATTTTGTTATATCTATGGAAAAAAGTATATATTTTTTCTTATTAGCTAAATTTGACAATTTCATATGTCGCACTTGTCTGTGGTGTTATCAGAAGTTATCAACATATTTGAATCAAAATTTTGATAAATGCATGCCAAGTACAAGATATTTTAAAAATGTCCTCTTCAAATCATGATGGCAGCCTCTATTTTAGAAAAGTCTGAATTTAGACTAATTTGAACCAGATATGTTCCATTTTTAATAAAACACATAGAACATTCATAATCATATAATTGCATCTCTATTATCTAATATTTAGCTTAATAAACTAATTGCTAAACCTTTTATGCAATATGAGGTCTGCAGTGTTGTTTCAAAATGTATCTGAAATTTCTTTTCTTCAGAGCAATTTCATCTTAAAATATTTTTTTTTTTGACTGTAAAGTGGTTTTAATCTTCTAGAATAAAAGACTATAAAAAGGTACCACAGACTATTTTCCCTGTCTATGTATATCCACATTTAAAAAAGAAACTATTCTCCTTTGGCAGAAATAGGGGCCAATTTGAACAATTAAATGTTAATTTTTAAAAGAAATATTTAAATGTTCAATGAAACTGATTCAATATAATGTATTTATTCATCAATTATTAAAAATTGCATATATCTGCTTATTTTAGAACAAACCAAAATGTTTCCTCTAAATATTGGTAACACCAGTGTTTGATTAAAATTATGTAAAAATCTAAATGTTCTTAAGCTTCTATTTTAATGGATATAGCATATTAGGCTAATTTTAAATGTTGGCAGTGCATTTTACAGAAAAAACTAAAACAAACATGGAGCACAATGTCTGCCTCTCATTTCGCAGTTTACACTTTTTTTTTTATTTCTTTTGTTCATTTGTATCTTTAGTAAAAACCCAGTATACTGAAAATTTAATTTTCCAATCCTTGGGACCCCGCAAACCCAGTTTCCATTTTACATATTTACATTTTATTTATACATACATATATATATATA
>JAQMYJ010000007.1:4318861-4352808 GCA_030014305.1 Clarias laeviceps | reverse complement strand
ATAGATATATATATATATATATATATATATATATATATATATATATATATATATATATAAAGAATGTATCACACCAACTAGCCATAACAATAAAACAACAGGCCCTCTGAAGATCCGCCATGGTATCTGGCACCAATAAATTATTTAAGGTTTCATCTGGGGTATTCATATATACTATATTATTAGAAAGATATTTTTTGCACTGTTACAGGGCCACGTCATCATACTGAAAAAGGTCACCGCCATTAGGGAATACTGTTGCAATGAAAGCATGTACTTGGTCCGCAACAACATTTAAATCAGTGGTGTGTGTCAAAGTAGCAAAGTAAATGCCAGGACCCAAGGCTTGCCAGTAGAACATTGCCGGAAGCATCACACTGGCACCACTGGCTTCCCATCTTCCCACAGCACTTTTTAACTTTTTACGTAGAACTAAACATTCTGGATTTTTTTTTTTATGTAAGGTCCACAAGACCTTTCATTTGAGAAGCTCTGACCCAGTCGTACAGACACCACAATTCTGCACTCATCATCCTCACGGTTTGCTCATTTTTCCTGCTTTCAACACATCATTTTCGAAAAAAACTGATTTTTCACTTGCTGCCTAATAAACCCCTTCCAATGTGACATTGTAAATACATAATTGTCTTTTTTTCCCTTTTGTGTTTAGTTTGGCCAACGTAAACTAATCCAGTCAGCCCATAGTAACAATAGGCAGTTTTTAGTTGCATCATTGATACAATTGCTAATTTTAATGTAACTCAAGTTTACCAAAAAATAACCCTATTGATGTTCCATAGTCATGTTCAATTGCATGGAATATTTTCACTAACTGCACCAACATGTCCTCCTTTACTTTTCTTCCTTACATTAGATAAGCTGTTCCTACTTTTCTAGTTACTATCTATTGCATATTATGGTGAACTATAACACACACTGAGGTTTCACAGGGGTTCACAGAATCTTAACACTCAAGACTGTGTGAAATACCTTGGACAAGCAAAAGAGGATAGGGAGGTGAGACTGTGCAGGATTTCTAAGAGAAAGCCATAGGGGAATGTGATTGAGCACATAATCACATTCACCTTTATTGATAAAGTGCTGAAGTAATTCTGGCTCACTATTGTTGAATTGAAGCCAGGAATCATATTCAAATTGGCACATAGTGGATCTTTTTTTATTACCCTTTTGATAAAGTTAGCCCCGAATGCAATGCAGTTATGTTTATTCTTGTTTTATTCTTTGTTGAGAAGAGCATTGGTGGTTTTGGTGGAAGGTTTGCTTCCCAGCCACTTGGGTTGGGTTGGGTTGGGTTGGGTTAGCGCTCATGCTAACCCCAGATAAAAATAGGAGGCTTGCGACAACAGTCTTTCTACATTATATCATATAATATATCAGATATAGCTGATTATACTGTGCAGTGGATTTTTTGCATTCTTTCTGTTCATTGTTGTGTCTGTTCAAAATGTGTTTCTTCTTTGTCATCTCTCTTATTCCTGTGGTAAAATGGAACACAATGGGCCTCATGCAGCAACATTCTCTTAAATGTCCTCTTAATTTTCTGAGAAAAAAATAAAATAAAATAAGAAAAGTCAATTCCAGCTACACCAAACGTTCTTAACCATCCCAATCTGCTCTTACCCAGGTAAGCTGAATGATGAATCCCACTTGATCTTACAGATAGGATTAGCATCTAATTAGCATAGGCAACATCCCTAAATACCATATAAGGACAGGCGGATGTTGTGCTGTGCGCAAATCGGGCACAAAAATCGGAAGTACTAGAGCAGCAGTGAACTCAAAGCACTTTAAAATAAACTTAAAGTAAACATATGATCTTCAAGAGTGCGAGCACTGGTGTTACAGGTAAATCAAAAACACAGCAATGGCAAAAAAAAAAAAAAATCTGTGATGTGAATGCCATGTCAGCTGAGGGATGCACAGTTAAAAAAAAAAAAACAAAAAAAAAAAAAAAAAAAAGAAGTGGTTTGATGGCACATGGAGTGAGGGCATAACCTCAGTCATCCATGTTAGAATTTTATAAAGTTGAGCTTTTTTTTTTAAATAACAGTTGAACTAGAGTATTTTTTGTAGTTATGTGTTTGAGTGCTTGTGGCAATCCGAACCAGGTCAGCACCCATTCATCCATTTCATCAAATCTGTGAAATCTCTAAAAACGCTCTGGATGGCCATGGCATCCGACAGCATTCTGTAAACCATTCAGAAGCAAAACACACGCAAAACATATAAGGGGTCTTGTAGTCTTAATTGGGATAAATTGACAAATAGTAACTCTTTTAGATTTTACATTTCATTCATGAGCTAATCATTATAATTCCTCTAAAAATGTATAATTAAAATTTGATCATATGATACATTTTTTATGTTTCCATGCTTCAGACAAAAAAATATTGCAAGCTTTTTTTTTTTTTTCTTATTTTGGCAAGAATAAGAAAACATTAGTGAATCCCAGAAATGAATGTGTGGGTAGATCGATGGAAAGATGGATAGAAATATAATTTGTTTGTATACATCACTTCTTGCACAAGGCACATTGTTTGGTTTGCCACCTACAGTAGGCCTTGTTTGAACTGCAGACAAATCTGATCTGTAGGACTAACGGTCCACACTGCTATTTGAAAGTGATTAGATCAGATCTGGCTCTGTTCAGACTGACAGCCCAAATCTGAGACATTGTTGACGTATCTGCATATTCAGTTGTAATGACACTGGAGGCACACATCCACTTGGGTGGGGTGCGGGTTGGTGGTGGTGGTGGGTATTTCCTAATACATTGTCCTGTTTCTGTACAATCCCTTTAGCTTTGCCTCTTCTAATGCATCAAAGCCCTATTTCTATAGTAATATTGGACATTTCACTCCATCCTCTGTCTAGGGACTATTTTTCTCCATTTCCATGCCATGGTTAATGCAGCCGCTCTCCAGGAAAACACAGTTAATTTAGCCGCATGGAAAATGCAGTGTCCTTGAATTTTCAGACTGTACTTAGCAGTAATATGGCCAAAAACAAAAGACCATACTGCATGCACACATTCAATAGTCAATCATAACATTAAAACACCAAGGATAATGTACAGTAGGTTGCCCTTGTGCCACTGGGGCAGCTCTGGCACTTTGTGGGTGTGTGCTGTTGTGTCTGGCACCAGGACATTAACAGCAGATATTTTGGGTGCTGTGGCGGCCGGTGCATTCAAAGGGTCTTTGGTTGGATTGGGATTTGAGGAGTTTGGAGACCAAGATGTCAGCCTTGGGCTCTTTGGCTGCTGGGCCCTGTGTGTGGCAGGCTGTGGTGCACTGGGCGTTCTGGTGCCTTTTTATCATGGACAACGTTAACTTTTTCAGCGGTTTGTGCTGCACCAGCTTTTCTTTGAGATCGGACCGGATGGGCCTTTAGTCTCCAGCAGCATGGGATAGCCTTGGGTGGCCATGATCCTGTCACCAGTTGACTGGTACAGTATATAGATTTTAAGCCTTTGTGCCAAACCACATAGTGCACACTTAATATTGTATTGGCCCAATTTCTTACAGTGGATTTTGAGACAGCAGGTAACATTGTGTCTTCAATGTTTAAGTACACAGACAGAATAAACAAAAAAAAAAGATTAAATCAAGTTAAGCCAGCAATTTACCTTCCCTGAGATTCAATCATGTGATTTACAGTACAAGACAGTACAAGACCCTGAGCCCAACCAACTCACTAAGGAGTAGTGGCGCTTCAGTACTCGGTAAGAGAGAAAAACTGCAGAAATCGCTAAAGCTCATCTACAAATGTAATTTCCTATCTATATGAAAACCGAATCGATTAAATACCTGGTTAATTTAAAACATCACACCAAATATGTACTGTAGTTACTCCTGAGAATGAAAGTCACATGCTTTTAAAAATTAAGCAATACATAGCTTTAACCCATCATTAGAACTCCAGAAACCGTCTTTCGCACACTCTAGTATATAGCCTTCTTCATATCTTTCATTTTTATCATAACTACATATTCTGTGAAAT
The DNA here is from genome assembly GCA_030014305.1 of Clarias laeviceps. NCBI lineage: Eukaryota > Metazoa > Chordata > Actinopteri > Siluriformes > Clariidae > Clarias > Clarias laeviceps. The sequence continues at coordinate 4,348,785 of JAQMYJ010000007.1, read as the reverse complement.
TTATTTATCTTTCTCTTTATTCTTTAACCAGAGCTCTGCTGTGGAGGACTGGGTCAGGGGGGTGACGGATGGTCTTTTGGATCTACTGGAGGAGCATGAACAAGCCGTTGAAGTAGTTGTAGTCCTTGAGGGCCTGGGTGACCTATGCAGCAGCTCTAGGAGTGATGTTTGATCAAGGTCTGTGCTCTAACCATTTAATTCCAAAAGGACTGGGCGAACAACGTCAAAGCCTCAGATTCACATGTTAAGAGTCAAACTCTTGCTGGTTTTAAAAATGCTTATGATGTTGTAATATAAAAGAATCAGTAAGATACTGATGAGCATCTGGTGTTATACAGGTATTTTATTAACCTTTAAACAAATTAGAACCTGTTTTATGCAGGTCACTGGTTTAACTTTGACTAGTTTTGGAAGAATAAAGTTTTTTTTTTTTTTTTTTAATGCTTGTGCGTTTTAATTGTTGGGGGTATTGTTGGGCCAATTTGTTTTATAGAAAAACAACTGCTTGGACCAACATCAAATAGTATAATGTACTGTACAACCAATACTATTTGAGATGACTTAAATATTTTAATTACAAATTGAGCAAATTGAGGTTACACGTGTGAAATATGTTTGGCCAGCAAATTTCTTTAAAAGTTGAGTGAACTTAAAGCTGTAAGTAACTTGTTACTAATCTTTTTTTCTTTTTTACATTGATGATGGCTTATTATTAAGGTGTAGCAGAGCAGCCTATGGGTGCTGTGGATTGTGGGCTCAATTGATCAGACTTGTTTGTTGGATTGCGATTTAGAAATTTTGCAGGCCAGATTAACAAACTTTAGGCGCTCTGAGCCTGCTGGGACTGTAATGCACCGAGTGTTCTGGTCAGCATTGAGCCTTGAGTGGCCATGATCCTGTCACCAGTTTCTTGCTATATAATTGTTAATGTTATTCAATTTATCTGGCGACGTTGTTAGTTTAATGGCTGATCGGCTTAATTCATTCAACATTTATCTAGTTGGAATTTTTAGAGTGTAACATCCCGGAGCCAGACACAACAGCCCACCCAAGAGGCGAGGGGCCAGGCAGCACAAGGGGAATGTCCAAATTATAATACTACAGTACAAGGTAGAAATAAAATAAAAATACTTTTTCAAAAGCCATCATAATATAAAAACAGTTCTTACTAATTAGCTAATTTTTACCTTTACTGAGCTACTGACTTTCATGACCCATGTGTCTTCTTTTACATTATATGGTTCTTGTAGGCTTCTAGAAGACTGAAGTCTAAAACTGCATACTGACTGTACCAATAATGAGGTAATTGTTTAGCACTGTAGGTAGGCCTGTATGCCACTGCTGGGGCACTGGGGAGTTTTACTGTGGTGATATGCTGCTTTCTATACAGCATGAAAGAATAACTGAGTTTGAAAATTCAGGGCCAACCAAACTATCTCAAGCTGAGAGCAATGTCAGCAAGAAAACCTAAAGTGCTATACTAACTAGAACGGTGATATGATTTACAGTTTAACACTTATTTATTAACTGGAAAGACTGGAACAAGAAAAGGTTTAGCATTAAAAAAAAAATTATAAATACAAATGAGCACCACAGCATTTATTTAATTTATTTTATATTATTTTCACATTTATTTTATTGCTTACTACTTAATGTCAGTCATATTAATTTGCTGAAGGTTGATTTCATATCGTACCATGATTACCCCCATCTATGCTATGGAATAAGCTGTGCTTTGGTAACAAACTAATACTGACATTTAGGCCTTCCAAATACTAACCAACTCTCCCAGGGTTTAATGCCAAATAACGTAAAATGTAAAGCTGGTGCGCTATGTACCCAAACTCAACATATTGCCCTTGTTCAGGCCTTAAAGAGGGATTTGGAATTCAGTCTTGGGTTAGAAGCTAGTTAGCTTTGTAGCTTGGGTTTGCTGTGAAACGACACGGACAGCTCAGAGGCAATTCAGAACAAATTACTAAAGAGACAATTTTTAGTTTTTCACTGGTTTTGAATGTGGGTTTTGGCACTGCCATCTGGTAAGCAACATCCCTTTTGCTGTCCGGAAGTGGGCGGGATCATGATGGATATAGACATCATGATGTCACGTGCAAAAAGGTCTACAGAATTTCTTTGGAAGCCACTCGCAAATATTTGTATATTTTAAATGTGTGTTGCGAAGAATGTTAGTCTTTGTCAATGGTTCACAGTGAACATGTAGTTTCTGTGTGTTTACCTACAGTATGTGAGGTTCAGCCATGTTCACTGACTTGTCTCACCTTCAGTGTGAATTCTTCTGCAGTGTAAACAATTCCATGCACACTGAGCACTCACTCACCCATACCATCTCCTAACAGGGCAACACAGTCACCTGCAATCCCACGTGGTGCGCACACACACCATTAAACAAATGGACTGGGCATCCTCTGGACCAATCACATCTTGCCTCAACACCTCCAGTCACCGCCTGGCATTTATCATAATATAGGTTAGAGGAGCAGACATTCTTTCTGTCAATGTGGGAATGATTCACTGAAGTTGGACCACTTAGTTTTAGTTGCATGTCGTACCTGCTGGCCATGCAACAGTTTGGAAATAATTTCAGGCGACAAGTCGCAAACATCTATCTCTATCACGCTGAAGTAGGGCCGGTTATACCCTGAGTGAAATCTAATATCAGCAAGAAACTATACCTTGTAAAAGAATAAAATACTACTTATAATAACATTTTATTTAGCTTTTTTATATATAAAAGAAAAAGATACAAGAACTTTAACCTGAAATTGATTTAGTTTTACATTCAAAAACTAAAAGTATTTTTATAAACATACTTTATTATTATTAATATTTTTTTTTTTTTTACATCTTAAAGGTCTCTGACCAAAATCTTTAAAAAAAAAAAAAAAAAGCTTTATATATAAAAAAAAAAAAAAAAATTTTTAGCACAGATTGAGGGTGCAGATGCTTCTTTTCTGGTATTGTTAAACATATTACTGCGAAACACAATTTTAGTTAAATTTTTATTTGAAAGCATGAAACTTGCATTATAAACTGGTCTCGCAGCTTTAGCTAGCTACCTAAAGTAAAGGCTCTGGTTTTCTTGAAGGAAGTTGAAACAGGATGCAAGTGCAGATTGTTCTTCATTAAAGTCAAGTTTTACGATACAAACACAAAATAGAAATGCTTGGCCTAGAAGCTCGAAGCTAATGCATAGGCTGTTGCACTGTACATGCTAATGCAGCTCATCATGAAACAGAAAACAGACCAGAAGGTAGACCAATCAGAAAACAGTACAATAGTTAGAACAACAACAGACACAAGACAAGACAAAGACTGAACTTAAACCAAGGCTACAATATAGACTGCTTTTGGTGTTACAATTAAACAAATTCTGGTGCAGTTGTTCTGTTAGTGCGGTTCACCTAAAAAAGTGTGAACACTGATATCAACGTTACCTGATATGAAGTGTGTCCCACCACGGTTCCTAGTTAGACTACAGAGATTCCTAGACGAATGGATGCATAAGATGTGTGCACATCAAACAGAAGCATTTCTGATGATCGCTTAATTCCAATCCCTTCATTTTATCTTGTTGCACCAGAGGTTTTGTTTGTGTGTTTTTTTTTTTTTTTTTTTTTTTTTAAACTGACAGTAATGTGATAAATCTTAGATAAGCCATTACTCATTTGATTCTGGCACCGAACAAGACAGCAAGGTGACTTTTTCGGTAGCTGACAAGTTTCTCTCCAGAGAACACTGTGAAAAGGTGCAGGTGAATGTAATTAGAACCATGTGACCCGGTGAAGTGAATGCTGGGAAATAGAGTCTGGAAAGAAAGCGTCAACATAAAAATTCAACAAATTTTTTTTAATGTAGATTTTAATGTCGATTGTTTATATTTATTAAAAAGTTAAAAAACAAAAAGTGCTATTGGTTATATAGAAACTGGAAAATAAAAGTATAATACTGGGATAATAATAAATTAATGAATGGGCGGCATGGTGGCTTAGTGGTTAGCACTTAGTGTTAGCACTGTTCCGGGTTCGATTCCCGTCTCTGTGTGCATGTTCTCCCCATGCTTGGTGGGTATCCTCCAGGTACTCCGGTTGCCTCCCACAGTCCAAAGACATGTAGGTTAAGTTGATTGGCGTGTGTGTGTGTTTGTGTGTGTGCCCTGCGATGGATTGGCACCCTGTCCAGGATGTACCCCGCCTCGTGCCCTAAGCCTCCTGGGATAGACTCCAGGTCCCCATGACCCTGAATACAGGATAAAGCGATATAGAAGATGAGTGAGTGAGTGAGTGAATGCGCGGCATCGTGGCTTAGTGGTTAGTAATTAGTGTTAGCATTGTTCCGGGTTCGATTCCCGTCTCTGTGTGGCATGGAGTTTGCATGTTCTCCCCATGCTTGGTGGGTATCCTCCGGTTGCCGCCCACAGTCCAAAGACATGCAGATTAGGCTAATTGGTGAGTTTAGCTAGTCTAAATCATCCAGTAAGTAGCACGTGTTACAATTTGAAAATAGCTCTCTCAACACCGACTGCAATGCAGAACTAACCATCACCTGACGCTGACCTCCACAAACTTTTCCCAGTCGTCCATTGTTTACAATTATATAGCTCAGATTTACACTTCCCTGTGCTTTATGAAGTGTCTTTAGAGAAAAAGAAAGAGCAACAAAGGACCGGTGTCAGCATTTTCGCCTTGGAAACCATGCTGTGATGCATGGAGAAACTATCCTGCACCCTGGGACACATTTCTGCTCCTGCGTTTTGTTTCTATTAGTGATTTTATTTCATATCTCCTTCCTTTAGAAAATACTGCATCATCATATTGTTCCAGTCTCAGGGGAGATATTGTTTTAAATGATCGTGAGTCATTGTTTCAGAAGGAAGTGTAGTTGAAGTGCTCAGAACCCTCGAGTGCAATATCACAAATCAGTTATTGACAAGTTACTGAACAAAGCTGCAGTGCAGGAGCAAAGATGCGTATCTGCAGTAAAGAATACTCACATGTCAAAGCTTTGTTTCATTTTATTGAAGTAAGAGATCCCTTGTGTTTTTAAAGTTTTGTCTACGCATTTATACCACTTTATAGTGAATGTGTATTGAAAGTGTCAGTTATTTAAGGATGACTGAAAAGTGCTTTTCCATTATAGCTTTGAATATTATTATTATATTTCATATAGTGTGTGTGTGTGTGTGTGTGTGTGTGTGTGTGAGAGAGAGAATGAGAGAAATTGTAAATATATGGTCGTCACTGTCTCAACAGGATCCTTGCTTAGAGTGAAAATAATATTTGCTAAGGCTGTTGACAAGCTTTATCTGTGCTCAGAGTTTACATTGAAATAATTCAAATTGGTCTCTGTTTTGTTACTAGGGAGTCATCTAATCAAAGTCACTGAATTGTTACTGTGACAAATTTAATTAATTCCCTTTTGTTCTCTGTGAGTGACACCATTTCATTGTTCCCCTCTAGCAAGCTATCTGGAAATTATTCTGTGACCTAATGTCCTTATTTATCTACCCAGCTACCATCTATCTGTGATATTATTCTTCTTGTTATTTCTTGTGGAAGTTTTGACAGTCACCTCTGAAATATTCAAAACTTCGCCAGCCAAACCAAAGTAAAAGAATAGGAAGAAAGGAAACGTGATTCAAAGATCAGGTTATTTTGCCGTGGGATTTTATCAAATAGCTGCTACCTCAGACGTTACAGTGTGTTACATGTAGCAATATGTAGCAACATCTTGCAGCGTAAACATACTGCACCTAAAAATTCAGACCCCGTGTTTGGCTATACATAATATGAAGGGCGTTCGAGTCAAGCCGGGATTTGTGATGAAACTTCCTGTGAACGAAGTTTTAAAGACTACTGTACGTCGATGGATTGCATGCAATTGCATGGAGCCCACCGCAGTCGTTCCCGTCAACATTTATCAAGTTGAACAAATGATTTTTGTCACTAACTTCCAGATCAACACCACTTGCACGTTACAGACATTTTTGTCACATTCCCTCTACAGTCCTGACCTCACTACAAGCCATTTCCACATGTTAGAGGAGTTCCTGGGAGGCCAGCATTTACATTTAGGCATTTGGCAGACGCTCTTATCCAGAGCGACTTACATTTTTATCTCATTATACATCTGAGCAGTTGAGGGTTAAGGGCCCAACAGTGGCAACTTGGTGGTTGTGGGGTTTGAACCTGGGACCTTCCGAACCGTAGACCAATGCCTTAACCACTGAGTTACCCCTGGCTCCTGCATTTCAGCCGTGAAGCAGGCAGTCTGATCATGACTCCGGCCTACTGAAGACCTTTTTGGTATCTAAGCTCTAGTGATACTCTGTGAATTATTTTTGTTCCACTTTGCCATGGATACGGTCCTGGCCTCGGCTGATGTAGACAGCTTTTCTAGAAGCTTTTCTAGGACTTGTGACTTGTGCAGTCGCTCGATAGGTTAGGACTGGAATTTACTACAGCCTCCAATAACGAACTGGACTCGATTTTAACTTAAAGACATCAACTGTTATATTGAACTTCCAGCTGCCTAACACTCAGACCAATCCCTGCTATCAGTTATCACCCAAATGAGGATGGGTTCCCTGTTGAATCTGGTTCTTCTCAAGGTTTCTTCCTACTGCCATCTCAGGGAGGTTTTCCTTGTCACCGTCACCCACGACTTGCTCATCAGGGACAATCTGATCATTTTGATTCATACACATTTTTCCCATTTCATACAAATTTCTATAATTTTCTTTTGATTGTGTAAAGCTGCTTCGCGACAATGACAATTAGTTAAAAGCGCTATACAAATAAAATAGAATTGAATTGAATTGAATTAGTGTAGTAGAGAAATATAGGGAGTTTTCACGTTTTTGTTGTTTTCCGTTATTCTGCACAATCAAAAGTCCTGAACATGACTCATATTTTCCATTGTTTTTCTTCAGTGTGGAAATCAAGAGTACTTAACACACAAACTACTCTGAGATCTTCTCAAAGAAAATGGTGGTTTACCTTTAAGAAACACTTAAAGACACACTCAAGATACAGCCAGCACAGAACGCATAAACCTTTTGAAAACTAAGCTTGACCTTCAGAATAGAGAATTCTGACCATTCCTGCCTACTCCAGCAGAGAGTTTGTCCAATCCCACCCACTCTCACAGCTATTCTTGCTTGCTACCACCTGCAGTGTGTTCTAATGGACTTAGTTTTTCCTATACCACGATATTTCAAAATAAGTCATTTTAAGCACAGTGACTCACAATTCAGATGAATGAAAAAAATAATGAATGATTATTAATGAAGCCTGTTTTACACCTGAAATGGTAAACACATCATCTACCATGACTAAAAATAAGCCTCTCCTGTGAACAATTTTTGTTGGATCACCCAGAACTTGCAGAATCTTAGTCCCAAGGCTCATATCAGCTTCACATTGTTTTGATGGAAAACACGACGGGAAGGAAAAAAGTAAACTCAGTATCGACTATTTTTGCTTCTCTGGTTACATAAGTCACAGGTAACAACAACTAAATCATTGAAATGAAAACAGTTGTAGCTCTGAAGTAGGATTACACTGCTCAAGGATCCAACACATAATGCATGACCTTTTTAAACTTTATAAATAAACACACCTCCACCTCTTTGCCTTGTCTCTACGCGATGTAAAGCCACTAAAAGCATTTGTTTGCAGCAGAGACCAAGAAAACAGGATCAGGAAGACTCACTTTTTGAGATCAACACAACTGTTGTCGCAGATGTTTTGTAGAGCTGATTTATGTTTGCAAAAATAAAGTACACACAACTGGATCCATAATTTTAATACTTTCTTTCCATAATGCATGAAGACGGATGACTATAACCTGAGCAGAGACAGACTTAAAGAGACAAACATAGTAAAAAGTATTTTGCAATCATAGTTGTTGGATGGTTTTGGTCATCTTTCCTTATTAGAAGTCTGTGGAATCATAAATCAGTATTTCTTATAAGGCACTCAGAATTTGTTTTCATTACTGCAGTTAATTTGGAGGCAGCTTTTGATGGGTTTCATTGTAAAACAAGATAACCACAATTTTTTGACTTTGGAAAAGTATATTCCTGGGGCACACAAACTTGTCCATAATAAAAGTCTTTAAAACATTCTATTACAAAGTCACCTGCATAAGTAAGAGTTTCTTTCTTAAAACTCGTTCGTAAGTCAAATTTGTTCTTAACTCCAACAAACATTGGCTAGGTACTAGGATACTAACACAATTTTCTATACACTGTATTACAGTACAGTGTTTTTAGAATCGTGCTGAAGGTTGAATAATTCATGTTAAAAAACAATTAAAGTGTGGCATCTTTTCACCTCACTCCATTGTCTCAATTATTTTCACTTTTGTCTTCATTGTTATTGATGGGTGCTTCTTCATAGTACTGTACCTGCTTCATTGCTGCTGCTTTTACACTTTCGTCCGGACGTCATGGACACTGCACTTGCAGAGGACGCACGGTGTACTAAAGGTCTGACCATGTGACGAGGTATGCTGGACATGTGATCTAATGTCTGTTATTAAATATGCGCAAACGCATGTACATATCTCCTCGAAAGTTCGTAACTTGAATGTTCGTATGTAGGGTCCTACTGCATTACAGTATATACACTCCTACTTTTGGAAGCTTCGATTTTTTATTTCTATTTTTTAGCAGAGATGTCAAACAGCTGCATCTTATAGCCAAATGTGACACAAATAGACAAATATTATGCTTATGCAAATGCTAACACTTCAGTCCTTGCTATAGCCATTGCTCTGCTCTTTGTTTGACTTAAAGTGTCTAATAAAACTATGCCTGCACTTATACTGTGAACTTAACAAATCCCTTATGATGTCACTCACTTGATTTAGACTGCTCCTGAGTTCATCTGACAGGTGAAGTGACTTTCGTAATGGAAAAAAGACCCAGGTAGTTAGAGAGCTAAGTCTTTGGGAGGTCTCATTTGCATGCTTATCTATCTGATTTTTCTGCAGTTTGCTTTGCATTAAGTCAGTAATGTGCACATTTGTCCTGTTTCTGCTCCTTTCATAAATGTAGTATAAAATCTTTTCTAAAGATAATGCACTTAGAAATGAGGTCCATTGTACCTTCACTGTATGCGGCATATGTATGCGAGATCTAAGACAAAAAAAAAAAAAAACTAACATTACAAAGCCTTCCTCTTATTCATTTTGTTTTTGTCTTTTTGCATTTATGCATTTTGAGGGACATTGTCTGAAGTGGTGGTTATTTCTCTTTACTGAACTTCAGTGCAAGAGAGATGGTACTGCTCAAGGCTGTGGATAATACAGTATGTGACCTTTTTTTGTTAGGATGAGGAGTGTCCTGGGGAATTTGGTCGCATTTGTTGCTCCAAAAGACTAAAATCGGAGGAGAGAAGACACCAGATGTGTTAAAGCCCTCATAGCTTGAAAAAAAAAAATCCCTTTTGATAACTATGACATGACCTTGTTAAAATACCAAACAACAGTCAAGCAACCGTGCAAATAAATAATTGAATCAGTGCTCCTTTAGTCATAACCATCCCAGTATTAGAGTAGTCATGTTGAAACACATGATGTCAGGCATCTGATAGTAATTATTATCTTATTAAAGTAACTGCAATAAAGAAGACAAAGGCAGACAGGCCAAAGGTGTAAAGACATGAGGAACAATGCACTCTAAATCAAAGAAGTGAAAAGGTAATGTCCCATTACACACATGCAATGAGTAACAGCATTAAAGTCAAACCGAGACTTTTGATGTTGCAGAGTATTTTTCTATATAATCCTCTGGTTCACTACCAATACTCTTATCCCAATGTTTCATTGGTGTTTGGATACTATCAATGAAAAAGATTTCTCTCTTAATTTTTGATCAAACTCTTCACTTGTGAAAACCTTTCACAGGTAAATCTAGCAGTAGCAATCATGCGTTACTGTTCTTGAATGCACTGGGGGAAAAAATCTGTCAATATGTTGCAAATAAAGAATTTCCACTCTTTGTGTATCAAAACACTTGTATATCAAAGTGAATTTCCCCCATAAGTAATAATGGAAACGACAATTATTCATTCCACAACCCAAAAATATTTATGTAAAAATAATAAATACTAAATATTAAGTAAAAATAGAACAAATTAACCTACTTTAGCTTTGAAAAGAATACTGGCTGAAGTAAGACTAGAGAGGAGAGGAGGGGGCAGGGGGCTACTGTGTAGGACTGCTTTCACACACACACATCCGCGCGTGCGCACACACACACACACACACACACACGGTCACAATGTTATAGTAAAGAGTACATGCACGCACAAATATGTTGACTACGTGTGTGATGCACGTGCATTGAGACCAAGCATGGGAGATGATTAATCATTGGCTGTATTCACGTGAAGTTTGGAAGACAAAGCGCATGCGTACTACTCGTATGTCAAGACCTCGCTCGTTTATCAAATTAAAATTTATTTTACATTTTTGCTCGTCTTGCAAAAGGCTTGCAGACCAAGTTACTCACAATCCAAGGTTCCACTGTAAGGCAAGTCTTAGTATCAAGCAAATGCAACCTCAGACAAACAACAACATATAAAGTTTTTTTTTTTACTGTGTCATTGAATTAATTTAATACAAATGAAGCCAAAAAGGAAAAGACATTATGGCAATACTAACTATCCCTGATTTAATAGCTTGTGGATCCAGCAATAACTAGTTACAAAAGTAATTGTTTCCTATATGACTTTATCAGTCTCTCACATCCATTCCATTCTTTTATACAACAATTCAACTTCATTGAGGTTTGGTCCTGCCACAGCATTTCAATTGGGTTGAGGTCTGGACTAGGCCATTCCAAAACCTTGATCCTTTTATTTTTAGCCATTCTAATGTACATTTACTTGTGTTATTCATATCATTGTCCTGTTTCATGACCTAATTAGAACCAAGGTTTTCAGACAGATGAAGAGTGTCATGGCTGACTCATGGGGCCAGGTCCTGTGGCTGCGAAAACAAGCCCAAATTAACACCCCATCCACCTCTGTGATGTACAGTAGGTATGAGATGTTGTAATGTTGTTTGGTTTTCACCAAACATGGTGCTGGGCATTATGGCCAAACATCTCCACTTTGGTCTCATCCATTCATAGGACATTGCTCCAGAATTCTTGTGTTTTGTTACGATGCAGTTTTGCAAACCTCAGTCATGCTTCCATGTCCATTTTAGACAGAGGAGGCTTCTCCTGGTAACCCTTTCAAGCTAACCATGCTTGTTCAGTCTACTTCTAATTGTGCTGTCAAGGACTTTAACATTTATCATGATTGGTGAGGGCTGTAAGGTCTTAGATGTAGCTCTTGTTTCTTTTCTTTTTTTTTTTTGGATATATCTGAGCATTGAGTCTGACCTTGTGGTGAATGCATTGGGACATTTAGTCCTGGGATGAATGGCAATCTTGAAAGCTTTTCACTTCTGAATATGAAGGATGATCCTCACTGTAACAAAATTTAGAACTCCAAATTGTTTATAACCCTTTCCAGATTGATGTGCCTCAACAATTGCTTGTCTAAGACCATTACTTTCCCTCTTGGCATTATATTAACACACGCTTCCAATGTGCCAGACCAGCAAATCTTTATAGAGGTCTGCACACCTGCTTATGATCAATTAATCAAAAGCTGATGATTCGCAGCACCAGACTGAAACCCTCTTAAATAGTATGGAAGCTATTGGTACTTGGTATTGCCTGCATGTTGTTTATATTTGGTTTCATTTTTGCTAAGTAAATAATGGCATAATGAAAAACATTATATGTTGTTGGGAGGTTTTATCGGCCTAATATCAAGACCCATTACAATCAGATGATTGTTATTGTTTTTAACACAATAGAGGAGGCACCAACTTCTACCCATGACTGTAATATCAAAATGCAAAATCTACATGATGCCAGAACCCTCTTTTGAGGTTATCAGAAAACAATTCATTTTCTATGTAACATTGACAAGACAAGCTCAATTTATGTCTTGGCGATAGCGAAACGACCTTGTTTGCCGATTGGGAAGATATCAGCAGGACATTATTTTTGTGATCATCTGCTAATGTCAGCCATGCTTGAATTTATCGTGTGATTTAAAGCCATCACTGTTGTAAAACATCTCTTCTTAGTAATGAACTATTTAATCTAGACACACTATTCTTTACACCTTATTCTTGCAGTGATTCTGAAACCACACTGCTTTGTGGTGTGGTTTAGCAGGTCATACAATAAATACCTGAATATTCATTTTAAACGTTTTTTAAGGAAAAAATGACAAATGCAACATTTAGCAGATACACATGAACTTATAAGTATTGTACTGTAGTTGTAATGCAATGCAAAAATACGCACACACACATATAATTCTCACCAATGACCCAGAATTTCCATTACACTTATGTCATTTCCAAAATCATCCATTAACACCCTTGTGCTGAACCATTTCACTTTAAGTCTGGGATAAATGAACTTCTGTATGAAGAGCAGTTGATGACCTAGTCTAACTGAACTGGGAAGATGTGTTGTTTGTGCTTTTATTCTGACAGGCTGAAAAAGTCAAACAATCAGCTCAAACCCTTGAGGGAGCAAAGACAGAAAGGGAAAGGGAGCGATAGAAGAAAAGAATGAGAGTGACATTTGCCCCCTCAACATCTAGACGCTGGAGGATGTTTGTGTCGCTCACTGGCAAGGCTCACTATACTTCTTCTAAATAATTCATCCGCCAGAAAATACTGTTTAGAATCTCAAATCAGATAAAGTATGTGTAAAATGTAATGTATATTAGTAGCAGATGGAAGTGTAATTGGACCCATTATGTATACATCTAATGGACGGTTTTTGGGATGACCCCCAAAACAGACAGCTAAGGGAGTTTAGTGCCACCAATCTGATTCTCTAGCTAATACAATCTCCATATTCAAGACCCGACCCATGCCAGCTCCAAGGTAGCATCTGCCCCAGCCTGTAACCAAGTCATGGGAACCCGGACAGCCTCCAGGCATTCCTGCATAAGTTGCATGTTTGCTGCCTAGACTGATTCTTCCCCAACCCTAATTCCCCAACCCTTCCCATACCCTAATAGCAACTAATACCTTAAAAGGTTTAAATGGGCCCAGGCAGGTCTAGTGACATAGCAGGGCACATCTGGGCTGCTTGTCTTCAGCAAGTTTTTGACAGAATGTGGCAATAATTTAAAATATTTGTATCCAGAGATTTATTTGGCTCTCTAGTGATTTAAACCAGAGCACAAATAAAAATTTTCTTGTTGGATCGTCACCATCAGCAGCTGAGTTCCCACTTTCTATTCTCAATCCCTTCACCCTGTGGAATAGATACCATCATTCAGAATACTTTTTACTATTTGACAGTGGAAGCCATAAAGGTAAATGACTGATAGGGCACATCCAAACCTTACTTTGTGTCATGTATTGTTGTTTTTCTCTCAATCCCTCCTGTAGTGACCTGTGTATGTGATTAAACAAGACAGCGAGACAGGGTAATGCTGTTGCAGGAAAGATCAAACTAGAACGCTACTACTTTTTTATCTGGATAATTTAACTGGAAATGTTGCATTCTAATTGCATTGTTTTTTGTTTTTTCTGAGTGGGTTTTCCAGACATCGGTAGCCAAGGACCGGTAGCCTAACCACCAGTGTATTGCCCTGTTAATGTTCATGGCATTCAGTAAAGCTAAAAAGTATACTTTCCACATTACCACCATCTACTTGATAGTTACCTCATCAACTAAAGCAGTTGAAAGTGTGGTTTAGCATTGTATATGTTAGTATATACTATATACTACCTTATATATGCACGTATATTGTGCTTCTGTTACCATGATCAGATTAAAGTGAAAGTTTACTTTACTAATGAGGTACTGAAGCTTGTCGCTTCTGTGTTGTGATTTCACCATGCCTTTTATGGTATAAGTTGATTAAGCTTCTATATCTGGGGGTTCTGGATGTGTGGTGGTAGCTCCAACCAAATCGTTTATTCAGAGCAGGATTCTAAAGTACAGGCTAAAGTACCAGTGGTTCACTAATAATGCATATATTCTTAGTCTGGTGCCATATTCAATCTGGGCTACATACTGGATTAACATACTGGATTATTATGTTGGGGTTTCTCCACAGTGCTGGTCAGTGATTCTCTGATTAGCCTTGGTGGTGCATTCTAGGTGTTGGTGTGCCTGCTTCCACATTTTGCTTCTAATCAACTCCTAGTGAGTCCATGGGGCAGTTTTTCAAGGGAACATTGGACGTTGCTGCCACAGGACATGTGTTGAAAGATGAGCTCTGAAGTCTGAAAGGCCAGACAGTGGAATGAGGCTTGTAAAAAAAATTGTTGTTTCATGGAAATGATGTTATTTTGCGATGTGGGAAGGTTCACAATAATTTCAACTGATAACGACATGGACCCATGAAACATAGCACTGTTATGATTTTGACTTCAGAAGGGAAAATCTAATCAAATCAAATATAGTTTAAGATGAAAAAAAAAGGAAAAACCTATTAGGTTTGGCAAAAGTGCATCTATATGACTGAATGTACTCGATATTCCTGTGATCTATATAAGTAATACAAGGTCAATTCTTCTAGCGCCAGTTTTAGCGCCAGCAGTTCTCATTTCCCCACATCATTGTTGTGTTTAGCTGGAGTTAGTTTTCCCAACATAAAAGCAACTTGGGTTTTTCAAGTAATCTTTGGAATAGCATCTGCTCCCAGTTCTTTTTCTGAAGCATCTACAAATGATCTGGGTAGGTCAGATGCTTGATGATGGGCAGTACCTCACTGCTGACACTTTTTCAGTCCATTAGCACCCTCCTGGACCTTGATGGATTTAAAAAATGCCTCTCTAGACACTTGAGATTCACATTTCTTTCTATTTAAATATAACTAGTTCTTAAGAAAGCAATACAGGACTGTTCTGACACAGTGGACATGCTTGTGCTGATCGGAGCAGTAGACATGACTGACATCAAAGAATGCAATAACCAACTTTCCCAGAATGTGTCACAACAAGTCATTTATTAGGCAATGAAATACTGTAGAGCTGAGGAGGGCTATACAGCATTACATAATGGCCCCTCATGATAGTGGCGAGAGGTGGTCCAAAACACCGTCTTCCATTCATCACCCTCTCTTGTGATATGAGCACCAAGGTGCATGTAGTCTGCCACTGCAGCTTTCTGAATACTCTTGCTTACCACAGTTGTTCTAAGGTGGTAGGGTCTAATCATAGGGGTATGGGGTCCATCAATGAAACTTTATTTAGTATGCAATAGTCTATGCAAGGCCTTGAACCCCCTACATACTTTTAAACGAAAAGAAGCTTGAAACAATCATGGATGTGGAGGGGCATATGTACCCCTGCTTAAGTGTCTATATTCCTCCATGCCTTTGGTTTCTTCCTGCAATAGGAGATACCCACAACTTTGTGGGGCTGTAGCTTCTGCCAGGAGCATAATGGTGCAGTCATAAGGTTTGGAAGGTGGGAGATCACTGGATTTTGCTTTGCTGAACATGTGAACATGGAAGATTTTTAGTCTTCCACTTGTTAATGTTACCTAATTATAAAACATTAAACAAAAGCTGTATCTCTAGTCAAAAGAACCAAAGAACGACTCAGGACTCTGTGCAGATCTGGATGAAGTAAGCAGTATTTATTGCAGCAATAAAACCAAAGTGGGCCGCACTTGAATGCTTAGGTCATAAATCCAAGCATGATCAAGAGCAGACTGTCTGACAGCTACATGCACACTAATTGTATACAGTTTTCAAGGGGAGGGATGTACACCTTGTCTCCTCCCTTAGTTCTTTTATTTCCCTGCTTACCAAATTAGGTAAATTTTCTCAAAGAATTCTCTCATTATGTTTACATTTTTCTATCATGTTATGTTACGTCATATACCTCGTCATCACATACCTCGACTCCCTACATCATCTGTAGCAAGTGATTATATTTTTTTACCATTATAATTACTTTTTCTTGCAAATTACTTTCCATTATCTTTACACTTCTTTTGCTTAGTTTATAAAAAATAACAGGGCTTTGCATATTTTTACTATATATTCCTGGTTTTTCCTCGTTTATTCTACAATTCTCAAAAGACTGACCATGGGTAAGCATCTCTTTGTTTGGTATTATATAGATGCACATACTAGTTTATTTTTGTGTCTACTCTTATTAAACTCAGTATTTGTAAAACTGATCGTGTGTCTTTTGGTTATTTTGCGACTGCAGGTGCACGTGTAGCACGTGTATCCAGCACATGGTTCAATCCTTCAGTAAGTGTGCCCATGTCTCTGCCAAGTCCAGCACCTGGCACCTTATCTTACGCTCGTGTCTCTGTCGGGTCCGGCGCCTTATCTTGTCTATTTATCATACACATGACGGGTAATTATAAAATAAGTACAGTTCATGTCTGGGTCACTCTAGGGTTTTTTCCCATGTACTTTGGGTACACACTCTACACTTAGTATCAATACCCATCCCCTTACTGTTTATGTTTTATGACCTGTCTCTGGATAGTCGTCTGCTTTTCTTGTCTCACCTCTGAATGAACCCATTATATGTTTTATGACCTGTCATACTCTGTCTGCTTTTCTTATCCCACCTCTAAGTGAACCCATTATGTTTTATGACCTGTCATACTCTGTCTGCTTTTCTTACCTCTAAGTGAACCCAGTATGTTTTATGACTTGTCATACTCTCTACCTACTTCTATATTATTTCACTAAGATTAATATGAGGTTGATTAATATTATCATATTGTTACATTTCTGCATACACAAGTCTATTTTGATAAAATATGCTTACAACATCTTTCATTCTATATATAGAATTCTATAACTATAGAATAGTTACTTGCCTCAGGTATTTGGGACGTTCAATTTATAGTAGAGACCACTGTAAGGAAAGGACTGCAGAGACAATGGCTTTGGCATTTTACTCACCCTGTAATTTCTCTTTCTTTCCACAGCATTTAAGAGACATGATCCTGAAACCAAGGCAAGCCCAAACTGTTGGGAAACTGTTGTGATAGTGACCAGGAATGATATGCTTTCTGAATGAAGGGATAAGACTGTATTGCAATGAATAACAGAACCCCTCCCCAGGGGGTCAGCAATTCAGTTTCAAGAGGATGTTGCAGTGGATGCAGTCTCACTTGGAGACTTTCAGCGACAGAGTGGTCAATAAAATTCCCTGTGGGGCAGTCAGTTTTTGCTCAGGGGTGAAGGGGTGAGCAATGACGGCATTGGATGCATCAGAGATGTCACAGATGGTGTGTCTTGGAACTGGGACAATTGGGCGTTGAACTGTTCAATTAACCGGTTGGTTCAATCCTGCTTTTGTTGCTCCTGGACAAGTTCCATGTGAACCTGGCCGAGATATTGACATTTACTGAGGACCTGCATGACTAAATAAAGCCTCCTACACATTAATTTCTATTGCTGCATGAGAGAAAGACACAATAGCAGGGAAAGATTAGCTAATAATCATGAACTAAAGCAGGCAGAATCAAAGAGAATAAAATTAACCATGATCATACACAATAAGGGAGGCAAACAAAAGCTTTGCAACATACTGAAGAGCACATACTTTGCAGTGTGTGAGTGTGCTTGGAGTCCTTTTATATGGTCAAGTGAGCGTGTAATAAAGTGTCAAGTGTGTACACTTAGTACCTAGGTGAATTGGCATGTGTGTGTTGGGATCTGAAGTTCTCACTGGCCGTGTTTTTCGTTCGACCTTAGTTCTGAATGTTATTTTCATGGACATTATCTCATCTTACCAGTTCCCCTTAGAATTCTTCTACTTTTTTTTGGAGCAGGACCCATTCTCTCTCAAACTTAAACTATACTTTTGAAAAAAAAGCAAACTATACATTTATTTTTTCACCAGCGGAAATTAATAATGAGAAACTGAATTTATGGTGGTGAGGTTTGTTTTATGTCTTTTTACCTTCTGTATGGCCAACGACATTACTTCTAATATCTGTAGAGTATAAAATCTGAGACACTAATGTGGATATTAGTAGGTCTCAGACCAAAACATACTGAGAGGAATACTGGTTACCACCTTGGCCTTCACCTTGTTATAATATAGAACATAAACAGTGATAAAATCCCCATATTCATTTCCACTTCAGAGACTACTGCTTCATGTCTCAAGAGACTTTTTACCCAACAAGTTACCCAATTTCTGGGTCAAAAACACAACTCTGATCATACTGACCAGTGGTAAAAACAGTCATTTGGCCTAGATATTGATTAAAAAAAAAACCGCAGGGATCAACATTTTAAAAAGTTATCCCACAGCAATCTTTACACACTTTTGGAATGCATACTTAGATCCCAGATGCCTATGGTAGAAAATCCCAGCAGTGCTACAGTATAATTGAGAGATCCCTTTTCTTTTTTTGCTCTTGAGAACCTTTTTGGTTCTCAATGAGTCCTGACATTGTGTATGACACATCTGTTCTGCTGCCTGGGGCTGCTGAAGAAACATGTCTATTCATGGAGGATTTAAGAGGCACACTCAAACGATGTGGAGGATGCTTTGCAATATATGTCTATGCCAAAATGAATTAAAATCTAACGATATTGTTGCAAACCCTGACATTATGGTAGCTTTGAAAATGGCTATTAGCTTATTTAATTTGCAATGGCGCTTTAAAGGCTTATATTAAATGTTTTATGGTGTAAGCATACAGTGGGTGGAAGTGATGCTTATAAATAAATCGTGTTTTATATATTTCCTTGCCGCATTCCAAGTGTGAAAATTACATGTCAGCAATCCAAACACCAGCATTTTGTTAATGAGTATTGACAAATTACTTCTGACCGGCATTGATGGATGAAACTGAGTAATTAGATATGTGTTAAATGAAGCGCAACTCTATGTGATGTTTGCAAGAACCTTCTCTAAGCCTTTTCTTTTTTGTAAGTGATTACAAATCCACTACACTGCCAGTTTGATTTATGCAGCAGCAGAGCCACGACTCTTCGGATACCGCGCGCATAAGGCGCCCTTCTTATCCTTTGCAATCATTTCAGTTCCACGGTGCAGCCCGCGAACGCTCCATCATGCAAAATAAACTTCTGTCACCTCAGGTGACAGCTGTTGGCTGTACATTCTGTCTCTAGCAGATAGCAGATTTTTTTTAAGTGAGCTTTTATTTTACTTCACCTAGATCTTTCTGCAGACGTACTATTTACAGTATGAAAATACGATGAATCTCAAATGAATTTCAATTAAGTTGTGTTTATGAATAGCTTTAAACAATTGATATTTGTAAGTAGGCATATTTAAGAAATATAAATACAGTATATAGATTTAAAGTCGTTCCCAAAGAGCAAGTCAGAGGTGGCAAGAAAATAAAGTTTTCTGAAATGACATGAGGAGGAAAGCTTGAGGAAAACCAAGCTCAGAAGGGAACCCGTCTTCTTCTGGGTGAGAAGAGCGAGTTAAATTATATAGTAAGTCATAACTCATCCCCAACTGTATACTATGCCGCAGCACTACATGTGCTGAAAGAGTCATGAGTATGAGCATCAAAGTCATATGTTATTTATTTTGTTATTGATTCATTACAATCAATGGTGGAACAGTAGTGTGGTGGCTAGTGCTGTGACCACGCACCTCCAGGGAATAGGGTTTGATTCTCTTGCGTGGTGGGTTTCCTCCCATGCAGGGTAGGCTAATTGGTATGTGTGCGTGCTTGTGTGCCCTGTGATGGACTCGCACCCCATCCATGGTGTACCTCCTGCCTTGTGCCCCGAGTTCCATGGAGTAGGATAAACAGTATAGAGATAGTAAGTATCAAAGGTAATTTGTTCACTGTTTAATGTGGGGCTTGAAGGTAAATTGTTTTTAGCAAGGATATACAAGTAAGAAAGTTCACTGCCATCTACAGGGTGACCATGTTGTACCATTCAGAGCAATGTCACAGCCATCTTCAGCATCTCTGAGTGATTCGATCCAAGGAAGGAAGCTCCAAGCAGATGAACTAGGATGGAACAGGTAAGGCCAGAGGGTAGATGGATTCAGGGTCACCATCATTTCAATAAATTAAAATAAACATTGATTACTCATTGATGATAACATCTATTAAATGACTACAACGTATTAACCATTTACTGCACTTTTTATGTGAATGCATTTGTTAAGTGTTATTAGATGTTATAATTTTTTTTCTGAGAGGTCAATGGTATAGGAACCATATGTGACCCTTCTCCAAGCTATTACCAAAAAATGTAAGCACACGATTTCCTTGAATGGCATAGTATGCTATAAAAGCATTAAGATTTTCCTTCACTACACAAGTCCAAGGCAGAAAATCCAGCTGCAGCATACAGTAGTACTGTTCCTGTGCAGAAAGACAGGTTTGTGAAGACATCATTTGTCAAGGATGGAGTTTAAATTTTAAAGTTTAAATAAAAAAATTGGGATGCATATGAGTACATTACAATAGGTCTTGGTCATCATAAGTTTTCCTGCTCTACAACGTACAATGTGAGTAATTGGGGTTCCAAAAACCCTTGTTTGAGTAACTGGAGCTAGCCATATAGCTAACATGGAACAGCTAGCTCCAAGGAAAAAACAAGTGCAAGTTATACTTCCTACACCAACTTGAGTTCTGTATCTGGAGTATTTACATGGAACAAGGGTTGTGGAATTTGGTCCCACTTACTTACATTGTGCTCCAGGTGACAAACTTCATGGTCGGTGTGCAAAGCAGGAAAATGTATAATAACCAAGACATATTGTAATGTACTTATATGCACCTCAATTGTAATTTAAGACCAGCTTGAGATTTAAAAAATAAATAAATAAATAAAAAACAGAACTATCCCTTTAACAACTCTTGTGATTTGCTTACATCCCGGAACTGGAATGCCAATGCGGGACTAAATCTGGCAAGTTCAAAGCACACATAAGGGTGTGATTGATCAGGTGCATGCATATTTTTGGCATTGAGTTCAATTTAGTTCAATTTCATTTGTATAACTGTTTTAAAAAATATACAGTGTTAAAAAAAAAAAAACAGCTTTACAGAAATTCAGACTATTTATCCCTTATTTTCCCCCCAAGATTTTACTTTTAATATTAATATTACAGTGAAAAAAAAATCCACACAATAATGTTAAAATGGTTACATGGTAGTTAGCCTTATATAAACCTAGAGGCGGAAAAGTAAAAAAAAAAAAAAAGTGGCCTCTGGCGCTGGTGTGTGTGTGTGTGTGTGTGTGTGTGTGTGAGTATGTGCGCATGCATGCATTAGCCTGGAGAACTCAGCAACAGACAAAGTACTCATACACATCAGCAAGGACATCAGTAAACAACTTTGTCTCCTTAGGCATTAAAGGAGTTCCAAAATGGGCTTACTTTTGTAAAAGCCATCCCTTCTGGTTTAATCCTTCTTCGTCTTGTCTGGTTTTATGCAATCCTCCAAAAGCCTTGAGCAACAGATGGATATATGTAGCATCTTCATTTCTTATGTTCATTTTGATGCGCTGCACAGTTCATTTGAGGGTAATTTTTTTTAGGTCACTTGTCACTTAGGATGACATGGAAGGAAAAAGATGCTGGGTGACTGCCGGATTTGTTTCTGTGTGCTTTGTAGCTGAGTTTATACTGAAAACTTAACTGTGGAATATTCTGGCATATCTGCGTGAAATGGACGGATAAACTGCTGTATAATGTAATATTAACCAGTAGATTCATTTTGTTCTTTAGGATCTGTGTTGAGTTTGTAGAAGTTCCTGTTCTTGGATGTTGTTATTTTCATCGTCCTATGTATGTTTAAATAATCCTCAGATGGGTCTCTTTTATGACTTATTTGATGAGCTTTTGATTCATCTTTCCCAAGCCAAATGAACCAGTGACCCTAGTTAGGTGGATCAGTAAATCAATCTCTCTTGGTTTCATAGAGGTCATCCAGGCACAGTTTTTGGCTGAATTTGTGTCTTTACCTAAGATCGTTTTTAAATGACCTGGCATGTGCTCCATAGTGACCTGGAAAATTCTTTAATGGTTGCTGTTAGTCACGTCCCCCAGCACCCCAGTGAATTCACAATTAAGCTGCCTTTTTTTTTTTAATACAAAAATCTAGACATTTTGAACTTCCCAAACAGGACAAACAAACAAGTGCATAAAGTGTCCCTTTTCTCACCCCTCACCCTTTTTTTTTATAGCTAACCTGGTATAACTTCAGTTACTATGTTGTAACGGTCTGGTATAGACCTTCTAAGGACCATCCTATAAAGTCTTCATAATCTTATGATAACAACTATGTATGCAGATGACATACAGTATTTATTTGTTTAAACAATTTGCTGCTCTTGATGTCCATTGTGAAATAATATAAATTAGAAATGGGAAATACATGGAGTGCTCAGGGAGGGCAGCATCATACTGGAGCCGACACAACACGCCTGCACACAATCAATTAATCAATCAATCAATCAATCAATCAGGGAGATACATTTTTCTACCATTCATTTTCACATCACCTACAATGATACTACTATACAATACTACCATTTAAACCACAGGTCATTCATTATACTGTAAATAATAACAAATGTTGTTCAAGTCAATCTGGGACTTGTGATGAATTCTCATGAATGAAGGCAATTCATAGAAAACTTCAAATACAGTGTAGTGATGAGACTCTTAGCTGTGGCAAAACATTTCAGTGGTACAAACATTTTAAAGAAGCCTGTACACTGACGGCTAACTTGTCATCAACTTGAGGAAGAGACGCATCTGTCTGTGGGAACTGTACACACAATCATTCACCAACACCACTTGCACATTACAGGAACTAGGCTGGGAGTTATTGCCACATCGCCCCATACAGTCCTGACCTCGCGCAAAGCCATTTCCACACGTTTGGGCTATTAAAGGAGTTCCTGGGAGGCCGATCATGGCTCCAGCATATGGAGAAAACTTTGTACTTTGATGGTATCCAAGCACTAGTGAGATACTGGGATAA
Organism: Clarias laeviceps; assembly: GCA_030014305.1. Taxonomy (NCBI): domain Eukaryota; kingdom Metazoa; phylum Chordata; class Actinopteri; order Siluriformes; family Clariidae; genus Clarias; species Clarias laeviceps. Next base: position 4,325,741 of record JAQMYJ010000007.1, on the reverse strand, counting down.
GTGCATTAGTGCAGCAGGGGATTATATAAAGCAATAAAGGGAGTTTGCACTCTCATAACTGTGTTCTGTCTAAGAAGACTAAAAAACTAAATCATCAGATGCCCAATTTAAAATAAAATGGAAAGCAGAAAAGGAGAAACTGGCAAAAGATAACCTTATTCAGTTATGTTATCTCTTTATGAGTATAATTTTATGCATGGGAGGAAATAATATGACACATTTTTATACTAACTTGTGTTGATAGGTTGCTAGCTTACATGACATTGAATATAATTTTACACAGTTTCACACATGCAGCGAACCATTACAACCTAACTAGCATATTATTGATTTGGTTGACTTTTATTAAGGTGGCATCATGAAGGCTTTCTGTCATTGCAGTGATTGGTCCTGAGCTCATTCAGAGGAATTTCCAGTGTAAAGATGATTATATTATGCTAATATGTAATATCCTTTGTAATATATTAAGTCTTTTGTGGTGCTTATGCCTAACATTAGGCAAGAAGGTTGTATGGGTCATTTGGTTTCTATTTCAAAAGTTCAATCAATTGCATAATAAACTGATATAAATAAACTGCATAACGACCTCTATATTTAATTGTGTGACTTGGCAGGATGCTGAAGAGTTTGCCCAGGGCGCCATACATGCTATAACCATTACTGGTATTAAGATAGAGCAGGCCTTGTGCTATTTTAAGAGCACCCATTTCTACAATGCACTGAACTGAGGGTACGGCATGACAAAGAACGGGGCACTTTTGAACCAGTTTTTGAGGGCTTGAAAAGCTTGATGGACCCCCTCGACCTACTGGAGTATCTTGGGTTTCTCTTTAAAAGGAGGTCAAAAGGGCTGCCACATAGCTGAACCCTCTTATGAATCATCAGAAGAAGCTCTTGGGTTGTGGCCAAGATGTTACAGCTTTTACTGTGGTGTTGTCCACTTCTATAACAAATAATATAGAATTAGCTTTTTTTACTACCGCATTTTACCAGCGTGACATAAGAGCAATTTTCCCGATTTTTTTTTTTTTAAGTACTTAGCAGACATGAACATCTTCCTTGCAACTACAGAAATGAAAACAATCATTTAAGATGCTGCTGGTAAGAACAAACTACAGTAATGGGAAAAAATTACTCGTTAGCTGCAGGTTCAGCATCCGTTTTCAAACTACAGTCAACAATATACACAACTACATTATCAAATGTTCCGATATGGTAAATAATGCAGGTTTTTAAATGTGAATACAATTACAAGCAATAATCAGATCTAGCTTGGTATAAATATCATGGCTGTTTTCAGGTGCTGGAGGAACATATGGAAATGGGCATTTTAATGGCAAATTCGATACCACTGAGTATCGAAAGATGCCTCGTCATTTGGGAGCAAATTTCAATACCTAAGGAGTAAATCTCATTAGCGTCAGTGAGCCAGTGTGCACACAGCATGCTCATTACAATGCCCAGATAGTGGGCTCTTGTGTGTGTTGTATTTTAAGAAGCTTGTCTCTGGTGTGCTTCGCATAGTGGGTGTAAAAATCTCGACACAATCAAGGTTGCGGCTCCATTTTATCAACCTTGAGAATTTTTTTTCCCCACGCGCTATGCAGTACATACAAAAAGGACGTTGTTGTTGGCCAGACCAACAAGAACATGAAAGTAATAAAATACATGAACGTGCATCGAATGAATTTAAGAGCAGAAAGTTGCATCTGTGTTCAAATGCAAGAGGAACAGACATCCTTTCATCATTACTAAAACTTTCTTTAAAAATCTGAATTTGCACTAAACTTCGATCACACCTAGAGTGTATCCTGTAAGTTAACATGCTACTGTACAGATGATGATATTTTTCAATGTTATCTCTAAGTAAGCTCAGTATAAAATAAAAAACGTTTCATAAGGGGTGTGACATGCCTATACAGGTCGGGCATATACAGTATATGTCAAAGATATATTCAGCAGCTACAGCTTAATGTAAACTGTACATAGCAGCCAGTGTTGGTCATTAATAGACCTTATATGGAAAGTTAACACATCAGGCTTTAGCCATGAAGTACAGTCATATGCAGAGGGAAAATAATGAACTGTAAAGATAGAAGAAAAAAGAAATTAAGAAGAAAGAATTGTACATGGTTTAAGTCTTATACACTAGCTGGTTGAGAAAAAAATTTTTTTTCAGAAGGATCAAATTATTGTGCTGCATCAAGCGAAAAAAAGCTTAATAATTCTTCACCACATTATCAAGACCTGGAAGGATAGTGCTGAATCGTCAACTTTGTGGAAGAAATGTGGTTGGGAAAAAAAAAAATAGAAAATCAGGAATGGAGATCAATTTTCAGAATAAAATATCAACAGTAAAAAACACAGCTATGTTTAATAGTGAAAGTAAGAGCATTTCCTTACATACGGACAATGTAATGAGAACTCATAGGATTGGGACTAAACAGCTGTGTGTCCATAAGAAAACCACTCGTTAATTAAATTAACCAGGCTTTAGTTTGCTAAGATGCGAAAAGATTGGATTTTGGAGCGATGGAAACAGGTCATGTGGTCTGATGAGATCAGACTGACCCTATTCCTGAGTGATAGCCACATCAGGGTAAGAAGCTTCGTGCATGAAGCGATGCACCCATCATGCATAGTGTCCGCTGTACAAGCCTCTGGAGTCAGTGTCATGATCTGAGGTTGTTTCAGGCTCAGCAACGTTATGTGGCAATAAAATGAAGTCACCTGAAGATACAGAATGACCAGGTTATCACATCTGTGGAATTATATTTTTTCCCGATATCATGGCCATAGACTCTAGAACTATTCCAAGTATTTTAAGCCATTAAACATAAATAAAACATGCCATTACCTGAAGAAGTAGAATTTAACATTATCAGTTGCTGACAGCTTTCTTCCTCTTTTCCAACAAAAAGAAAAAGAAAACTCAAAACTGCTGTAAAAAAGTGTGTACAACACAATTTTTTCATAATACTTAATCCTTCTTATCTCCCGATCCACGCTTCGATTCACCCCCCCTTTTTGTGTAAATATGCATATACATTTATATTTTTATCAGATAAAAATAAACACATTTGCTAATTATAATTTCACGTCCTTTTATGTAGTGTCTGTAACTTTTTAAAATTTCAATCTTTCAATGATCTTAATTGTTTGCAGATGAAACAATAGATTTCACAAGAAAAGTCATAAAACTGAAAAAGTGTATTATTCTAAAATGCTAAATTTTTAAGATATTGTGACATGAATTTGACACGGTTACGGACACTACAGATTTTTTGCTTTTTTTTTTTATTTTTTATCAAAACTAAGAAAATTTTGAAAGGTCAAATGCTTCTAGAAGCTTACACCAAACTTAGTATTAATACAAAGAAATATAAATAATTAGCATTTAAAATTATTATTGTTTGAAGTGAGACAATATAACTCAATGGGCATTTTGGGGGCACATATAAAATCATCTCTTCAAAACAGCTGACGTTAGCAACTTGAAATTTTTTAGGAAGCAAGATTGGTCACTTCCATGTTGCATAAACTTTAGAAGTAGCTTCTTTGGCAGGCATTATATGTAAAACATATAATTTTTATTATATGTTTAAAAAATATAATCACCACAGGTGCTGATAAAAAAAAAATTATCAGCACCTGTGGTTTAACATGAGTTAAACCACAGTCCATTGGCCTATGACCTCTTTTATTAAGGTGCTTCTACCCACAAAAAATAAATAAAAATTTTTTGTCCTATTCCATAATTTCCCCTACATTTCTATGTGATGTCTATGTGAAACTGTAATGTCAATTTTCAATAATGTGAATAAAATTATGAATAAATAAATACAATTTGAAAACTATTTACATCTTCGGAAGTTTGGTGTCACATTACTCATTAAATTCTTCTTCTTATTATTTTTTTTTATCAAAATCATGTTGAGATTTGTAAACAATATCAGCGCTGCATGCCAATCATTGCACGGCAGAGTGCACTTTTCTCAAACAGCTACAGGATAAGCCTGTGTTATCACTCAACTATCACTACCAATCTTGAATGCTAGGTCTCACTAGAGATGGGGAAAATAGCTGATGCAATCTCACATAAATAAAAACAATCATATGTATTGTAAAATAAGCTGTACTATGAAACTTTTTCTCTTTGTTGCATAAAACTTTTGGGATAAAAACTGCCATTTCCAATGCCCTATCCAATTATGTTTTAATTATGCAAATTCATTAAATGCTAAATCTACTTTTATAAACGATTCCTGAGATTTCTGCCATACTGGATATTTACAGAATGTGGTGTTATATTCTGAAATTCAACAATTATTAAAACCATTGTGATTTATATACAACTTGGCCACCACAGGCCAAACTACTATTTAATGGTCTATCAGCTAATGGTGTATCAGCAAATTAGTCAATCAGATACTGTAACACATTTTAGATGAATTTGCAGAAAATAAATAGCATGGGATAACATTTTTATTCAAAGGGATGGGGTTAATAATTTGAAACAACAGCTAAAGGCCTGGAAGAGCACAGACAACAAAAAAATATCACAGTAAAGTTCTGCCCATGGTGAAGAAGAATCCTTTCACAACAAGGCGCCATCCACTGGTAATGCTCAAGAACAGAAAAGCCAGATTAGACTTTGCCAGAAAACTTTGACAGATTCTTTCACCAAAATGAACTTGTACCAGAATGACAAGAAGAAAAAAGAATGGAGAAAGAAAGGAACAGCTCATGAGCCAAATCATACCACATCATCTGTCAAATATGGTGGAGGCAGTCTTATGGCATAAGTGTTTATGGCTGCCATTCAAACCAGGTCACTGGTGTTTTCTGATGAGCTGACTGCTGATAAAAGTAGCAGGATGAATTCTGAAATGTAATGTATATTTCTCTACTCTTTGCATAGGTTCTAGTGATGGATCGTTCTTTCTTTAACGTGACTCACAAGAACGAGTAGTCTCAGAGAGTGATTAGTTCATTTTCTACTGGGCATGCATGTGCAAATTATCTCAAAACCTCCGTAGGTTATGTACACAAAACAGAAATGAGTAGTTACCTTTGAGTCTTCAAGTCCGAATCGTTCATTCTTTTGTCACGTGACTCCCATAGACACTATGCAATGCAATAGATTCAAACGAATGAACGACTTGGACTAGAAGACTCATGAGAAGAACCGCTCAATGTTGTTCCCTGTGTAATGCACTGCATAGCGTCTATGAGAGTCACGTGACAAAAGAATGAACCAGAAGATCTGAAACTGCTCATCCTGTTTATCATAATATGTCCTTAGCTGCATTGTAATATTTTTATTACTGGAACTATAGCCAAAAGTTGTGTATGAAGGCATGTTGGGAGTCTGTCTATTTTAAATGTAATATTTTATTTTATTTCTGATCAAAAGAACAAAATGGACTAAATGACTTAAAAAAAGATTTGTTCATTATGATGAACGAGGTCCAACAACCAAGTCATTAAAATGATCCAAACTTCCCATCACTAGTAGGTTCAGCCAAATTCTGCAAAACTTATAGAATGCCTCTTTATATTGCAGATGGATAATGACCCAAAAGCTAAAGCTACCCAAAGGTTTCTCAAGGCAAAGAAATGGGATATTATTCACTGGTCAAGTCAGTCATCCGCTTTCAATCCGATAAAGAATGCTGTTTACTTATTGAAGGCTAGATTGAAGGCAGAAAGACCCACAAACAAGTAGCAGATGAAGGCGCCTACAGTAAGGGCTGGGAGAAATAGGGAGGAAACTCAGCATTTGTTCATGTCCATGGGTTCCAGACTTTAGGCAATCATTGTATGCAAAGGACTTTCATCCATGTATTAAAATCAATCCTTATGTTGTTTTTTATTATTGATTAAATTAGTTTGTTCCATTATTTATGACCCTCAAAATAGGGGTGTGTTTCATTTCAAATTAAGCAAACACAGCAAATTAGATCAAGGAAAAATGTGTTGCGATTTGTTGCACAGAACCGGTTTAATTACAAAGAATATTGAAGATCATGAGACATTCATTACAAACAATTTCTGCTACCGCTTTTAGTTCCACTTTGGTACCTGAAAACAGCTCGCTATCATAGTAGAGGAATGCACCAGTAAACCAAAAGTTTCCTGCACACAGCCTCATGTCTCTTGTACACAAATCACTTGTGCGTATTTGAAGTTTTGCAATGTTATTTTTATGATTAACCACAGTGCTTAACTACAGTATCCCACATAATTTTGTCATGGTGTTCAAACAACATCCAAATCACATAATGTCACAGGATGTATCACAGATACATCGCATCTGTTAAGCAATGCATCATTTATTACTGCAGGAGTGCAATGGCAATAACAGAGTGAAAACATCCTCTCCGAAAACACTTTCAACACATACAAACCACTCACGGCAGCCACAGAGTTGCACATGAAGTATCTTCACTTTACTGATCATGTGACAGTGTGTCTTGCGCTGGGATCTTAGCAGCGGATCATTTGGGTGCTGTGGGGTGTAGGTTGCATCCTCCATGGATCAGACTTGTTTGTCCGGTGCTCGGTTGGATTGAAATCTGGGCAATTTGGCAGCTGGGGCAACAACCTTGGACTTTGCCTGCTAAGCCCCATACACACATGCCCATAACTTTGCAACTCACATTAGCAGGGTGGTTCAGAGGCAGCTTTAAATGACTTAGAAGCAATTATTTCAATTTCAATTTCAATTTTTCAATTTTATTTATATAGCGCTTTTAACAATGGTCATTATCTCAAAGCAGCTTCACAAAAATGAAAGAAAGTTTTTAGAAAAGAAAATATTTGGAAGTGTGTATGTGTGAGAAAAATGTGTCTAGATAATAATGAGATAAATGAATGA
>JAQMYJ010000007.1:4259151-4274070 GCA_030014305.1 Clarias laeviceps | reverse complement strand
CACACACACACACACACTCACACACACACACACACACACACACACACACACACACACACACACACACACACACACACGTTTGAACTGTGGGATAAAACCAGAGGGCACCACCAAGCATGGCGAGAACATGCAAACTCCATGCACCTCAACCTTATAGGGTGAAGCATCATCGCTTACCACTAGGCCACCATATTATTATTACTATTATTATTATTATTATTATTACTACTATTATTATTATTATTATTATAGCATGGCAAATGCTAATTGGGAGGTTGTGGATTTAAACCCCCAGTACCCCACTTTTGGTACACCGTTAACCCTTAACTGCTCAGATATGTACACCAATCAACCATAATCACCACCGCCATGTGAATTGAACAACATTGATCACAAGCTATACACCCGCAAACTGGTGACAGAATCTTAGGCTACCAAAGCTCACCCATCAAGGGCAGCCATCTGGTCTGATCCCAAAACAAAACCAGTGCAACATGCATCAATGATGGCAATGATAGAAAGGCACCAGAACACCCAGTGCACCACAGACCACTGCACACAGGCCCCAGCAGGCAAAAAGCCCAGGGCTGCCAACCTCCTCATCCAAACACCCATGGGTTACACCAGGCACATAAGGCTGATTCTCAGATGCTCCATCCCACATCCCACAAGATTCAAAGGATCCACTGCCAATGTTGTGGTTTTAGAAGCCCTAGATGAATGAGGAGGTCTGCTTTCTACTCAAAGCTCGCAACACAGCCTTCAGGTTTGGAGACTGAAGGGCCTACAGTGTCGCCAGATCCAATCTGACAAGGGGAATCTGCCAAGCCAAACATGAACACAAACAGCCAATTGAGGAGCACTTCAACCCTTCTGACCCCGACACATGTGGAAGGTGATTCACTGGCCATTGCTGACTTCAAACCAAAAGGGGAAACATGCTCAACATGTTCAAAGCAGAGCTATCACCAGGTGAGCAGCCACTCGCACTTTCCACCGCTGAAGTGTGTGACCTGGAGCAGGGTAAACAAACAGCAGCTGACCCTGAAGGCTTTCCTGGCCAGGTATTCAGAGCATGTGCAAAGCAGCTCTCTGAGGTCTTCAATGACATCTTTGATCAGTCATTGGCTCAGGAAACTGCCCCACTTGCTTTAAGTCTGCTATCATTGTGCCAGAGTCAAAGCACTGCAAAAGCACTCTGTGTCTTTTGTCCCATCGCACTCATCCCTGTCATTGCAAAGTGCTTTGAAAGATTAGTCCTCACCCATCTTAAACCCTGTCCACTACTCACTCTGGATCCATACAAATTTGCCCTATTGCCCAAATAGGTCAATAGAGGATGACATTTCCACAGTGTCCCATTCTGCCCTGTCTCACCTGTACAACCCAGACACTTATGTCAGGATGTTGTTTGTCGATTTTAGCTCTGCATCCAACAGCATTATCACGTTAACAGATAACAGCTTGGTGATAAGCCTGATCAATCAGATGGCTTACAGGGAAGAGATTCAGCTCCTAGTGGCATGGTGTAAGGACAATAAAGTGGAACTCAACACCAAGAAGAGTGGATTTTAGGCAAGCTTGCAATCACACACACACACTCCCATTCACATTAACGGAGCTGATGTTGAGCATGTACCTAGCTTTAAGTTCCTTGAAGTCCACATCTCTGAAGACTTCACCTGGTCTCTGAACGCTTCTTTCCTGATTAAAAGCGTCTGAGAAGACTTAAAAAGTGCCACTTGTGCTCCACGATACTGGAGAACTTTTTCCACTGTCCCATTGAGAACATCCTCACAAACTGCATTTCAGTGTGGCACGGCAATTGCACTGCTTTAGACCATTAAAGCCCTCCAAAGGGTGATGAAAACTGTCCAAAGAATCATTGGTATTCCGCTACCAAGCATGGAGGACATTTACAAAATTGCTGCTTGCAAAGGGTGCGAGGCATTATTAAAAGATGCCTCTAACCTCAATCATGAACTATTCACCCTTCTCACATCGGGAAGGTGCTACAGGTGCCTCAGCACCCACACAAACAGAGTGAAAAATAGAATTTTTCCTGTGGCTGTTACTGCACTGAACAGCTGATCATGGAGTGTTAACCACTACACTACTGCACTGTCACTTTCAGTCTATACTGCACTGCTTCATCCAGTATGCATCTTTACACCATCCATAATTTATCATTGCACTGCAGTACATTCCTCCCAGATATTGTACTGTATTATACAGACATTTATATACAGTATGTACAGTACATATGTCTATCATGTTATCTTGTTCCTTCCACTGCATAGTCAAATATTTGCACACATATGCTGTATATTCTACTTATACTCTATCCATAATGTCTACTAATCTAATCTAATCTAATCTAATCCTAGGTTTTAATGTTATGGCTGATCGGCATAAATGAGATAAGGGGGTCTGCAAAATGCCTTACTTGATCATCATCAAGTAAAATGCAACTCTAAAAGTAATAAATGTCAATTGTAGAAAATAAATGTATTAAATGTAATAAATGTCCCTTGTATAAAAAACGGAGCGCCCAGAGGAAACCCACCAAGCATAGGGAAAATATGCAAACTTCATGTTATGTTGAATAGTAAACTCTCTTCAGTACATCATACATTCTGGATTAAGTCAATATAATACAGTCAGCTATAGCAGAATACCACACTATACTACACTACAACAGGTGGAAACACACTAAACACTACGAAATTCTCCAGATCATCCAGGCTACTAGGTCCTCTGTCCTAGTGGACTTTTCTGTTTGTCTCACACCACAGGCTTTAGATCAGATTGTCCATGTCAAATTGTTCAATTCTGTGGTAATTGATCCACTTTTCTGTGAATGTGGATGTACACACAGTATATCTTACTCAAAGAAACAACCATGGCACAGTGGTAGGGTCTCAGTCTTTTTTTTTCCAGGTTAAAATCTCCAGATGTTTTTTTTTTTTTTTTTTTTTTGGACTCTATATAATATCTAAATACCTGTATTCCTAGACGGTTCATATAGCCTGAGAAAAACATTAAACATCCCTGCATTATCCCAACATCCACACTGTATGGTTACTATCAAAAATCTCAATTTTTGTCATTACACGATAAAACCTGGTTTCACTGAAAGATCTATCAGTGCCTAGGGAACTCCATGCTCTTTCATTTGGGGCTGGACTTGTGATTGCATGAAAGTCTGACTTTTTTTTTGGAGGGGCTTCCAAAAGTGTTCGTTTATTTATAGATTTTGAAACTTTGTGAAAATATTCTACCAGCTTCTATAAATCAAGCATCAGTCATCCTTAGAGACATTGTTGCCTCTCTAACCATCTACTCACAGTGTGTGGACGAAATCCACATCTGTTCTCTTCTAGACATACAGTAAACTGGCTCTCTTTTGTGGTTTTTAATTATTACTCTGCCTTTTGTTTCTACTTAATATGTCTTATGTTTTATTTATAAAGGACAACACATTTTTGTCTATTTTTTATTTGTTAATCTGTCAATGTACGTACTGGAACTCCTGATCCTTGAAAATCAACTGATAACTTGTCACCAACTTGCGGAAGAGACGCATCTGTCTGTGGGAACCGTACACACATTGAATCACTAACATCACTCGTACATTAGAGGAACTCGTCTGGGAGTTATTGACACATCCCCTGTACAGTCCTGACCTCGCTCCAAGCCATTTCCACATGTTTGGGCCATTTAAAGGAGCTCCTGGTAGGCCAGTGTTTCAAATATGAAGCACGTAGTCTGATCATGGTGTACTGAGAAAACTCTCTACGTTGATGGTATCCAAGCTCTAGTGAAATGCTGGGATAAGTGCATTATAGTTTAGTAGAGAATTATACACAGTAGAAAAATAAAGAAAGCTTTTCACTCTCACATCTGTGGTCTATTATTCTGCATGTTATGTCAAATGTTCCCCAGTTTGACTTGAACACCTCTCGTACAACTGCACTTAAGTGCTTCCTGTAGCCATGAATGAGTTTCTTGCACCTCTCTACTGGAATTGTGGACCACTCTTCTTTTTTAAACTGCTCCAGTCTCACAAATTGGAAAGATCCCTTCACCCAACAGTTGTTTTCAGATCTCCCCATACTGTAAGTGTTCCCTGAGATTTAGATCAGAACTCATTGTTGGTCACTTCAGAACAGTCCAGTGTACGTTTTGAAACCATTTCTAAGTGCCTTTTGAAGTGTACTGTGGGTCATTGTAATGCTTCTTCAGATTTCATGATACCATGCCGAGATTCAAGGCTGCTAGTGGTCCAATTCTGTGTTTCACAGTAGGTATTCTGTTTTATTTTTTTATTTATTATTTTTTCTTTGAAGGCTTATTTTATCCTGTAAACTTAAAGATGATTTTCTGTAGTAAAAGGCTTTAATTTGGGCCCGTCTGTGCAAGAAGTATTTTGGCTCAATTCAAGGGTGTTTTCGCCAACTCCAATCTTTTTGAAGTTTGTGAAGTGGGTCCTCCTGGGTCTCCTACCATAGACCCCCCCCCCCCTCCTCCTCCCTAGAGTGCCAAATAGTGCAAATTGACACTGTTGTAAGTTATGTCTAAAGGTCAGCTTGGATATGTTTGGCAGTTAATCTGGGTTCTTCCTCTGGGATCGTTCATCAATTTTCCACTTGCATCCACATCCAAGACTACACAGACCTTTGAACCCATTGATAATGTTGTGTACGGTGGACACGGAAACATCAAAGTCTCTGAAAATGAACTTGTATCTGTGCAATTGTTTATGCTTTTCCATAGTTTTACATCTTATCTCTTCGGGTAAATTCTTTACTATTCTGTATTTTCTCCCTGTTCCATGAGATGTGGTACATGCAGTTACACAAAGCATAAGCAGCTCTATGTGACCTGCACTGTAAAAACAAAAATAAGGCACCTCAACCTAAAAAGTTGCACAGCTTTTTTTTCATTTACTCAACGTTTAGAGAGACTTGCTGGCCAAACAAAACATTTCACATTGCGGGTTAGCTGACACAATGTGTCCCCAGTTCAAAATGTTAAGTTGACTCAACTTGTAACTCAAATATTTAAGTCAGCTCAAGTAGTATTGGTTGTGGGCTTAATTAATTATATTTCTCTAAGGTTGACTTGGTCCAACTTTTCATCTATTCAAATAGATGTTGTCTAAAATGGCAGACGACAGTAAGTTGTCTCCCATTGTAGCCCATTGATGCAGTTGGTTCAAGTGATTGTTTTTCTATAAAAAAAAAGTTGGCCTAACAAAACCACAACAATTACAACACACAAACATTACTGTAAAAAAACTATTATTCCAAAACTAGTCAAAGTTAAACAGTAATCTGCGTAAAACAGGAGAATACTGGTTCTATTTTGCTTAAAAGTCAATAAAATATTTTTTTCAAGACTTAGTTCCTTAACATGTGAATCTGATGGGAGCGTGTCTCTCCAAATCCAATAATAATGGTTTGGATGGCTCCATAGGTCCAGTCCTTTTGGAATTAATGTTCAGAGCACAGACATGACCAAACAGCACTCCTAAAGCTGCTGCATACCACTGCAACTTCATCTGCTTGTTCATGCTCCTCCAGTGGCTCCAAAATGCCCCCCTCTAACCCAATCATCAAAAGAACAAGTGAAGTCAAAGTCAAAGATAAATAAATTTCATAGCATATATATTTATGATAAAAATTAGAATATGAATCAGAGTGTGTAAAAGTCTGTTTCTGGAATTCTAATGATGGGTTAAAGCTACGTTTTGTTTCATATTTTAAAAGGGTTTGATATTTTACTATATAGGATTTTACTTTGTCATTCTCAGGATTAACTGCATCTCTTCTACATGACCTTTTAAACTAACCGTTGCATTCATGCAAATAAATTAACTGATATAACACTTGTACATGAGCATAAGCCAAACTAACAGCAATTTTTATGATAATATCCATGAACTTACCGTGTACTGAAGCACCACTAAGCCTTAACTGTTAAACACTTCTGGGTTGTTCTCAAACTTTCGTTAACTAAGCGCTCCCGTGGTTGTGTGTGCATCACATATACAACGCTAACTGTCTAAAATACGTGTAAGATAACTGAAACCTTTTTAAAAAATAAATAAATAAATGCATACCCAGAATAATCAGTCCTTAAAAACTGGCATCTTCACCTCTTTAGTGCAGTTTGATAATGTGTTAGTCTGGTGGCTGGGAGTTACTGTATAAACTTGATTTTTTTTAGTTCACAATGTTACCTGTTGTCTCAACAAATACCACTGTAAGGAGTTTGGCCAACAGTAAAATATTAATTAATTTAACATTTATCTAGTTGGAGTTTTTAAGTGTGGTCGAATTTGTGACTTTTATAACCAGCACCCATCATTTGTCACCCGCAATACTGAGTACAGCAAGATTACTTGATCGAAATGCATTTGTTTTAAATAATATTTTCTTGTTATTGTGTGCGTGAAATAAGATTAATTTGAACTGTTTTTTTTTTGTGTTATATAATTTTGTGGAATAATTGTTGCATTATATTAAAAAAAATTATATATATATATATATATATATATATATATATAAAACAAAAACAGTTTCAATTATTTTTTCAAACTTTTTTTTTTCTCTCTTAGAATCGATTTACCTCAATTACAGGTTCGATTTCTCTAATAATTGTAGCATAATATTAAGCAATTTACCCACAACAGCAATTCCCCATAACCATTTTAATGAGGGTGCCAATACTTATGCTGCTGAGTATGTATAATTAAAGTTCACTTTGGATTTAGGGAAAGCGATAATACTCGTTTAATTAACTGTTTTGATGGTTCTCCGAGCAAAAAATGCTGAGAGGAACAACAGGACTGTTAGTTACACTACTGTGTGAAAAGTAGCGAGATAGATGGAGAGAGAGATAGATCGAGAGCAGGGAAGGTCATAAATTATGTCCGAGCTAAACAAGCTCTTGAATAATTCAACGTTGTAATGTGGCTAGGAGAAAGGATGTGAAGAGACTGGCTGGCAGATTATTCAGTGTGAAGAAGGGGAATTAGCCCAGAGCTTCGCGGCTTCGACTGGAGAGACCTGTTGTGAAGAATTAAACCCATGTACCTGAACATCAGGAACTGTGCTGTCAGGCAAAACAGCATAAATGCTTCACGTTTACCTTACTTGTCTATGTTGGGAGAAGCGAGGAGTCTTTGTTCTGTCTGTCTCTTTAGCATAATATGTGCTAGAAAACCTCATCTACTATAATAATAACTATATTAGTGCTGAAATTAGGAACATAAGTAAAGCTTGATGAAAGTGCTGTAGTAAATATGATGAGTTAAGTGAATCACTCTCTCTCTCTGTGGGTGGGTTGCAGGCATGTCAAACATCTGGTACTCTGAGTAAAATGTTCTACAGCCTTGTATGCCATTATATATCTGTTCAAGCGTTCTAAAGCAATCCAGTAATAACAAGCATAAAGACATAAAAAAGGGGGAAAAAAATCAGATGATGAAAAGCCTTTTAATGCTTAATATTCCTAATCAGTGTAATAATTATTCCATGCTTGATTGTCAGGATTGAAAGTCGCATGTGTTCCCATATGCTTTTTACTGAAATATAATTAGGTTAATTAATCTTGTTGCACATCCAGAATGCAACAAAATTAAACAGCCGTGATGACTGTGGCTTGACTTTCCAGTCCATCAGATCTGTGTGGGAGTACAGTACCTGGTGAGCTATTTATTTTCAATTAGAGCTGCTGGATCACAAATCTCATTGGAGGTGCAGGGCTTTATTTCCCCTGGGTCTTGTACGGGCTTGACTCTGCAGGCAGAAACGGGTCAGAGGGTAAAAAACAAAGACTTCTGAGGTGTTTAAAGATAATGAAAATACATACACTGGGTCTAAAAAAAAAAAAAAAAAAAAAAAAAAAACACAAGTCGGATTTCAGAATGAAATTTCACACTTTTTTTTTATTTAACTTTCAGTGGACTGAAGTGCAAAGATCCAAGAAATGAAAGAAAGAAAAGAAAAAAAAAAACACCAATAGGCTGGTGAAAATATTTCTTTGATATTTGAAATTACTAAAGCTGGGTTAAGAACTCTTCAACACATCATCAAAACCTGGAAGGATAGTGCTTCGTGGAAGAAATGTGCTCAGAAAAAAATCATGAATGGAAGTCTTTAAACACTTGCTGAAGTTGCATGTTTAAAAAACATACAGTAGCTCTGTTTAATAGTAAACGTAAGAGCATTTCCATACACACACAATGTGATGGGAACTCAAAGGGTTGGGACTAAACAGCTGTGTGTCCATAAGAAAACCACTTGTTGGTGAAACTTATCAGATTAAAAAGGCTTGAATTTGCTTGGAAGCATAAAGATTGCATTTTGAAGTGATGGAAAAAGGTCATGTAATCTGATGAGTCCAGATTCACCCTACCCCAGAGCGATGTGCGTGTCAGGGTAAGAAGGGAAGCGCATGAAACGATGTACCCATCATGCATAGTGTCCACTGTACAATCTGCGGTGGCTTTAGTTGGTCAGGTCTAGACTCAGCAACATTATGTGGCAATAAAATGAAGTCAGCTGACGACCTGAATGTACTGAATGACCAGGTTATCACACCTATGGAGTTTTTCTACCCTGATGGCACGGCCATATTCCAGGACTCAGATTGTGAAAGAACGGTTCTGGGAGCATGAGGAAGCATTTTCACACATAAACGTGTCAACAAATTGTGCGCTGTAATCAAAGCTGAAGGAAATCTTTTTTTTTTTTGTCCATGCAATATTGTTGCTAAAAAAGCCAGAAAACATTATAAAGTAGGCTAATAAAGTGATTGAATGACTAATTGAATATGTCACATTTTATGCATGATATACTTAGCTAATATACTTGTGTTTATGTGCTAAACAAATAATATATAATAAAAATATATAAATATAATGCCTGTAGGTAAAAAAAAAATAAAAAATAGTTTATCCAACACTGACATCAATCGCTCACATAGTTCTGTGGAGTTTGTATACCCTGAAAATAACCAGAAAATATGGTTCAGCTGAGACTTGCTTGTTTCAGCAGCTCAGAACAGAAGATCTGGTTGCAGAGTACATGTAGTGGCGACAGACCCTCTGATAGTGCCCTGCTGGCTATCACCGTGCAAACAGACACTCTGGGATCCGTGTAAGAGGCTTCCCATTGTGCGACATCTGTTATCATTTTAATCCTTCAACACATAGAACCACCTGTCACCAGGATTCTGTCAGCAAGAGGAAAAAACTGCAACTCATTGAAACCTGCCAGAATAGTGATTCATAAATGTATAATTTTTTTAAGTGAAATTTAAAAGTGATAAGAGCAAACATAAAAATTTCACATTTACATACTACAGTAATTGCTGTCCATATTCCACTGTAACTGGTGAGTTTGCATGAAGGAAGGAAGGATGGGAGAGAGAGAGAGACAGAAAGAGAGAGAGAGAGAATGGAAAAAATGCACTTATTTCATTACATCTACATACATAAACTAAAATGCCAAAAAACAAACAAAAAACAACAACACCACCACAACAACCTGAAATATAAAGTATGCTTTAACATGAATCTTTTGATCTCCAGGCCTGATTGAAAAGTGCTACAGTATGTATGACATGTGATAGAGTTATGACAGAGGTGAGAATAAGAATCTGCAACCATTTCCCAAGGAATCTGAGACCGGCAGATCGAACATATTCTATTATATATTATATATTAGATTCTGGCTCAGGAAGAATGCAGGGCGGGTACTTTATAGTTTTTGAAGATGATGTCCGCTGTATATCACTTCAGAAAGGGAACTGTAATGTATTGGACTTAAAAATAAAAACGCATATGAATTCTGATCACTCCAATTTCGATTCTTAATATTACATGTTTTTTCAACTTAATTTGTGAAAGCATTTTTTTTCATTAGTAGCAATGAATTATATTACTACTGTATATTGAAATAATCACTTTTTAGAGTTAGATATAGTGCCTATGATATTACTAACTATGAGAGGCTTTTTACGTCAGACCAGGGCTTATGATAAAACTTCTCATGAATGATGGCGTAACAACAAATTGGCATTTACAGAAGACTTCAAGCACACTACAGTATGAGACCATTATTACAGTAAAACATTTGAATGGTTCAAACATTTTAAAGAAGGCGTTATGACCGTAGTGCTTTAGTGTAGCAGGAGATTATATCTTCATCAGTACATATAATAAAACTGTGAAGGCAGTGTGTCTCTACATTGAGGATATTTGTGGAAAAAATAATTTGAGGGGACCAAAGATGAATAATAAAACACATCAAGATGTTATTTGAAATTTTTGTCTGTCTGTTTGTTTGTGGCACGGTGGTTAGCACTGTCGCCTTGCACCTCCAGGGTCCGGGTTCGATTCCCGGCCAGGCTCGATTCCCATCTCTGTGGGTTGGTGGGTTTCCTCCAGGTACTCCGGTTTCCTCCCACAGTCCAAAGACATGTAGGTTAGGTTAATTGGTGTTCTCAAAATTGTCCATAGTGTGTGAGTGTGTGTATGTCTGTGTGCCCTGCGATGGATTAACACCCTGTCCAGGGTGTACCCCGCCTCCTGGGAGTCTCCTGGGATAGGCTCCAGGCCCCCGCGACCCTGAATACAGGATTAAGCGGTAATGACGATGAGTGAGTGCATGTATGGTGTATTCACAGGTGTTTGGCCGAGCTTGAGGTAACATATAGGCTTCACAATCGGCGTCTGGGAAGAGAAGATATGCTAATTTGAAACTTAAACAAAAAATATATAATAAACAAAAAAATAATCATCAGTTCATCTCAAAATTCCAGAGATGGTGCTGTACATTTGTACTACGCACTTATAAGTGTGTAACTGAAATCTACTTAATAAACGCAATCTTACACACTTCATGGTAAAAATTTTAGTTCATTCTAAAATTCAACAGATGTACGTTTTTTTTTAAACGCGCTCATGGGTGTGCAATTAAATTTGCAGGCACATCTAGTAGAGAAATAAAGGGAGTTTTTACTCTCATAATAGCGCAGCCTGTCAAAAGTCCTGATTTGACTTCACTCGTATAAATTGTGTCTAAGGAAATATATATATTAAAAAAAACTCTTTTAATCTCAAATTTTAATCTGTTTCTTATTTAACGTTGAGGCAGCCACACTTCCACATACTGTATGACCCATTGTGACTAAAGTATTGAACCATCTGCCCTGCACAGTTAAAAAAAAAAAAACATTTAAACATCTGTTGTAGCTCATGCAATCCTCATCGGTTCTATAACAATAATAATAATAACAATGAAAACCGGCTGCTTAATATTAGTTACTAATATATTAGTTATTAAATAAACTTGAATTTAAATTAATATTAGTCATTACAGTATTACATTAATACATTCAATAACATTTACTAGGTATAGTATTTGCATTTATTTTTTTAATTATTGCATAATGTTTTGTTATCAACTGGTTATTATGCTGCTTCAAATGAAGCCATCAGTGTGTGTATGTGTGTGTGTTCACTGAAACTGGACAGCTGAAGATCAGGGGAAAAAAAAAAAAAAAACATCACTTGGTTCTTCTCCAGGCTTCACCTGTCCCACTTTGAGTCGGTGCCCACTGTAGCCTCCGATCCCAGGCCTTGGCTGACAGGAGTGCAACCCGATGTGTTGTTCTGCTGTTGTAGCCCATCTGCCTCAAGCTTTGACATCTTGTGCACTCGGAGATGCTTTTCCGCGCACCGCTTGTATCCAGAGTGGTTATCATGATTTAGCACAGCCTCTTTGTCAGCTAGAACCAGTCTGGCCATTTCACTTTCACCTCATTTATCACGAAAGCGTTTCCACTTCCCTGGATGTGAAAGTCACTGGAGATCAGCAGGTTGTGAAATATTTAAAACAGCTCATCTGTTACAAGCATGACCTGAGATGTTCATAATAAGCCACTGAAATTACAGTAATCTGAGAAAATTATGAAACCAAACATCATAATCGAATCATCATACAGATCTAAAGTTCTCGATCTGCATCTGCATGATATTATGCACTGTGCTGCTGTCATATGGGATTTGTTGATTGGATAACTGCACTTTTAAAATTGAACTTTAATTTCAATGTGTATTGTGGTGGCAAAAAGAAAAATCATTGATGATAGTCATTGAGGTTACACAGCTGTTTAGTCCCAAGCCTGTGGGTTCCGGTCACTGTGTTTGTGGAAATGCTCTTGCTTTCACAAAGTAAGAGCATGTCATTGTTTTTACGATGCCAAGCGTTTTCATGTGATCTCTATTCATGATTTCTCTTCTGCTTACGGTTCTTCCACGAAGTTGATGGTTTGCCACTATGCTTCCAGGTTTTAATAATGCATTAGAGGGCTCTTAATTTCAAATCTCCTTCATTATTTTCTTTGCTTGATACAGAACAGTACAGTAATAAAGACCTTCAGTAGTAATGATTATTTTTGGCCAGGCAGTGCATACAGTATAAGACCTTTTGCCATGTGAACACAGATACACCTTTCAACACAATACCTGAGCCATTAATGCTCACCCTGTTTGCATTGCTCTCTTGTTGTTGGACATGGACACTCTACACTTTATCTCTTCGTGTCTGACAATCATACCTGCTGCTACCACCCATCCTTATGCCATTATTATTGCTCATTATAACATCATATCACTAGGCTTTGGCTCAGTAGTAGGTTTCTCTGGGTTTAATTCCTACCCAATCCAAACCCCAGCCACTGGATGTAATGACGGGCCCAAGCCGGGAAAAAAATGGGAGGGCCTGCTGTGAGGCGAAAGACCACCAACAATAATAATTACATCATTCCTACAGGTCTGTAAATAGTTTTTCTTAATACTTTTTCCTGGATTTGATTTGATTTAACTACCTTATACTTTGTTTAACACCGGTTAAACAAAAATGTCTCATTTTCATTGAGAAAGCCATTTCTTAGATAAAAAGTTTTGATTTAAAAAAAATAATAATAATTTCCCTATAATAGTGAATAAACAAACAAACAAAAAAAAATCAAATACACAAAGTTCATTATAACTTCTTACATCATGTTACCAGTCATGTTAGTGTAGGACTTCCAACATGGTTTTATTACAAGTTAAAAAAAACAACAACAATGTTATAACGGAAATTTGAATCAAAATATTTAATTTATTACAGTGAAAAAAAAAAAGATAAATATTTGTTGATGTTCATGTAATGCATTTCTGGCAGCTGTTTCATTATACGACGTGAGCAGATCTTCCCTACTTTTTTATGTCTCTTATTATACTGTTCCAGGCACACTGACAATATCCTGCCCTTTGTATAATATAATACAGTAGAATAGAATCTCAATTACACAAATTGCATGCAATATTGTTTCTACTGTACGTACACATGAAACTCGCGGACCATATCTACCTAAACATGTGAAAAATTACTCAAAATAGTCCAGTGTAATATCTTTACAAACCATCCATATAGGGTTATGAACTAGTCTGTCAGCTGAATATCAAAATGTCCTTCAACATCCTGTCACGGAAGGCATCACTAAAGTCCACATAAATTGCAACTTTGACGGGACAAAGGATGAGTTGATTGTCTATACAATCAAACAATCCCAATAAATTTAAAATAAAATAGAGAAGTTAAAAAAAAAAAAAAGGTCATAACCAGATGGATCAGAATGATTTGTTGCTTTTGTTGCTATTCAAATTAAGTGTTACCAGATGTTGCAATAAAATTATTTATCGCTAAGCATTAAATCTGCTTTATATATTAATTCTGTGATGGAAATGTAATGTTTGGTGATACAGCTTATAAATAAAATCTCTAAGCATCTCCAGACATTTTTCAAGATTAACACTATTCCCATACAAAATAATTCAGCTTTTTACAGTCCCAAATCCCAAATTAGAAAGGAGAGGATATAGCCATATCGATATGTTCAACGTGAGAGAAAAAAAAACAATTAAAAATAACATGTCTATAAGGAAATAAATGTCTTTGCTTTTTCAGAGCATGTTAAGCTCATAAAAAAATAAATTAAAAAAAACTACTGCATTCATGCAACATTTTGCGAATTAAAAAACGATAGCAGGCAATACAAGGTAATCTTAGCAACAAGCGAACTTACTAGCAGATCTAAAGTGATCTGATGTTGACTATTACTTTCTTAAAACAGTGGTAAGAATGGTCATTGTTATAGATTTAACCAGCGGTACCTCATCATACACTGTTCCGGTGGCAAGTTCTTAATTTGAAAATTCGTATTGCGAATTTCCCATGGGAATTTAAATGCAGGTAATCCATTCCACTTCTAACACTATAATCAAATTTTTGTATCTAAAAACTGTCAAATCATTTTATTGCATGAAAGTGGTTCCATTTTCTTCTTGCTACCATCCTTGCTAATATTCTAGGGAACCATGGTGCTACAGTATGTCCTCACTAAATCTCACACAAAATGCAAAAAAATATATAAAAATTAAACTCGCTTTGCTTGGTTTTCCACTGATGAAAAAATTTGACATCTTCAAAAAGTTTTGAACGGCTCCCGGATGTACCTGCAACTTAGCCGGCAAATGGTTCATCTCAGTTTGTTTGTTATTAGGCCGTCGGGACGTTTAGGAAACCGCGCTGGAATTTATGTCAACTGTGTACTGGATGGCGTCTTACTACGGGAGCTCGTGGACACCGGCTCCACTGTTTTGCTGCTGCGCTGTGGAGTACTGGGACAAAGTGAGCGAGTTTGCCGCCTGACTGATCCAGCCTTCAAAATTCGCACCGTTTCTGGGAGCTGCGTGAATATACGGGCTTGTCGCACGGTGCGAGTCCAAATAGGTGAGCGAACTCATTCACACGAATTCTGTGTGGGTAATATCGGGGAGGAGTGCATTTTGGGGTT
>JAQMYJ010000007.1:4213702-4232904 GCA_030014305.1 Clarias laeviceps | reverse complement strand
CATCCTCATTTGGGTGAAACAGAAAGCAGGAATTGATCTGCATTCATACTGTGTGTTAGGTGGCAGGCAGTTCAGCAATAACAAAGGATCAGGTGTTCTATTCAAATGTTTTACTGTGGCTAAGAGTCTCATCATCATAAAATGTTTAAAGTTTATTTTAAATGTCAAATGAATTCAATCACAAGTCCCGGTTTGATTTGAACACACCACGTACTGTAGTAATCAAAATCAAACTAGTAGAAAAACGCTAACCTTATAAGTGGGGACGAATGAGAAAATTCTGTACATTTTGTTCATCTAAGGAGAAACATATGATCCTGACTATGATGGTATATACAGTAACTCTTTTTGAAAGATGTTGCAGGCTTAGAGGCAAAGATAGATGTAAGTCAGTTAAGCATGGCCATTAGAATATTACGCAACATCTGGAAGGTGGGAAAATTGAATAAACAAGTATTTTTAGAGTTTAGTCTGTTGTTTTGAAGTCTGTTTTTTTTTTTTTTTTTTCCAATCCAGCTGCATTAAAATATTTAAATGTATTAAGACCCTAAGGAACATAGGGAGGAAAAAAAAGGACATAACACACACATAATTAAATTTTTAAATGTATTTTTTAAATTAATTTACAATAGAGTTTTTAGAGATCCCGCCTTCTGCGTTCTGATTGGTTACAAGAATGCTCTCTCATCTATTACTGGTTAGAAAAGTCATAAAACAATTGTTGTGTTTTTAGCGCAATTTAGCACAATATTTGTTAATTATTAAAGTGCTTTGTTATTAAACACTGGCACATTTAGTGCCAGTCTAAGCATGATTTATGTACAATAAAGTGATTTACAAATAATAATGATGATTATTAAAGTAATCTAAAAAGATTGCAACACCGTGGACAATTTTCAATATCCTACAACTCCAAATTTTATGCTTGCACTCTTTGAAAACACTATTGAACAATATTGGATTGTATTTTTTCTTCCTCTATTGTATGAATAATTCATGCCACATCTACTTCAGATGTTCATGTGTTTGCGTGTTCGTTTTTTGGTCACCATAGGGTAACGCGACGCTGCTGTCTGTAACCGCGCTGATAAATACAGGATTATCTGTCCTTCATCAGAGTCTCGCTCTTGTCCTTTGGTACATTTGCATTCATGCCTAGCCAGCGGAAGAATGTCTCAATGACTGAATAAATTCTCGGTGGCATGTTGGACACAGCATAAGTTGAATCAATGCATCTGCTGTGCAAAAGCACATCCTTTAGAAGATTTTGTGATCTGCTGGGAAGAAGAAAGAAAGACAATAATTTAATAAGTGTGCCTATGAGATTTATTGGTTGTGGTATAAAGAAAGCTGTTTCTGGACTTGCTTTTATTTGGTTTTGCTTTTTGTTGTTGTTGTGTGTTTTTTTTTTTTGCCCTGTCTCTTTCTCTCTCTCTCTCTCTTGGATATAAGAACCGCCGTGCATGCTTATCAAATCATGGAATTGCCAAGAAGATGCTTACAAGCAAGCATGCACAAAACCTTTCTTATAATCATGTGACCAAAAGTGTATATTTAAGCAAGCAGAGAATTAATTATTAATATAAATAATTATGATGTATTTGCTCATACAAGCCTGTAATATTGCACACTAGTGTTGAGGCATGCACTTAGCTCAGGTGGTTGTTTTTTTAGAAACGCTGAGTTTCTCATCATCACCTGCACTTTTCCACTTAACAAAATAGACCATCCTTGTATCTTTCTCACTTTTTCATTGTTGTTGTTGTTTTTTTAAATCACACCTGCTTTGGGATTCTGCTCAGGCCTTGCCAGACCACTAGTCTGGAAGCTGTATTGATGCTGAGGCAACACTAGAACAATCTGAAACAGCATCATCAATCAAGGCCTTCCAGGAGTTTTGTGCAGAGCGCAGATTAAATCTCAGCTGTATGAGCTATCGCGGATCTAGACTTATGCGAAAGGGGGAGGTTAGGGTGGTGGTGGTGGTGTGGGGTGCTGTTGGGTGTTGAGATGGCATTGTGATTTTAAAACTTTACGCTGGATTAAACATCAGACTTTGTTTTTTCCCCCCGAAACCAGTACTATGGATATGAATAAATATTTGACGTTTAAGAAATCAAATCATACATAGGATGTTTGTTCAACTTAATTCCAAATGAATTTATGGTAATAAAATAAACTGGGGTTTATTTTAATAAGTAGGAATCATTTTACAGTTCAGGTTTATATTCAGGCCTGAAGCTAGAAATCCAGAGAAATTACTTATTCCTAATGTTTAAAAATACAATATATACAGTAGATTAAAAATTCAAATTACAGTGGTACTTCAGCATATGAATTTAATTAGTTCAGGAGAAAATTCATACTGTGAAACACATTTGCCTATAGGAAAAAATGTAAGTGTAGATAATTCATACCAGCCAGCCAAAATATTACAAATATTATGAATTTCCAACACCATAATCATATTTTTGCATATAAAAAAATCTAAACATTTAGAAAAGACATGTAAACTAAGTAAAAAATATTAAATAAATATATTTTAACCTCAATTAACATTAATTTATGATTCTTCTTGGCAGCGGCTGCTTTAAAAAACAAACTAAAAGCGCCTCCCTTTTCTTGCTACAGTCTTTGGTCTTCTTGGACCCATATCGCAAAATCTTGCACAAATGACAAAAAAAAAAAAAAAAAAAAACATATGTCAAGTAAGGGTTTATGGTACCTCTGTAGTAGTAGTCAGTAAATTTGACTCCACAGTACTTTCAAGCCCAGTCCATTAGCTAAGTGAAAAGATTTGCTTGATTTTGCTTGTTACAAAGAAACTATACAAATTCCAGTTTATTTAAAAAAAAAAATAAAAAAAAAATAAATTGCTTTCAGCAAACACATTTATAAACATGTTTACATTCAGAGCAGGAAAAGAACTGAAGGGAAAAATAAAAGGTCAACCTGCCACTAAAGAAATGACGAGACTGAAACACCCCAGCAAGTGGCCTTAAAATTTACAACATAAAACACTTACAAACTGGGACAGTCTTAAAAAAAAAAAATAAAAAAAAAACACATTACTATTTACAGAAACTTGTTCTTCAGGACTTGTTTAAAAGTGAAAACATATGCGTAGCTAATTGAATGAACGCTAACTACCTTCTAATTTATTCAGTGACCTCAATCATAAAACTATTTCCATAAATCAAGTTCATCAGAACACATGAGAGTAAATGAGAGTAAAAACTTCCTTTAGTTCTCTATATAATCCCCTGCTACACTAATGCACTTATCCCAGTGTTTCACTAGTGCTTGGACACCATCAAAATAAAAAGTTCTCTCAGGATGTCTTAGCCATGATCAGATTGCCTGCTTCATGTCTAAAATGCTGGCCTCCCAGGAACTCCATTAATGGCCTGATCTGATCTCCAAAGGCATTCTGTTTTTGCAGGATAATGCACAACCTCATACTGCCCATTGCACAGCTTATACATTACAAGTACTCGGCTGGGAGTTATTGCTACACTCACTCCAAGCCATTTCCACATGTTTTGGTCATTAATGGAGCTCCTGGGATGTCAGCATTTCTAGACGTGAAGCAGGTAGTCTGATCATGGCTCTGGTGTAGTGAGTAAACGTTTTACCTTGATAGTATCCATGCACTAGTGAAACGATTGAATAGCATAGCAGGAGGTTATATAGAGAAATAAAGGGCGTTTGTACGCTGAAAACTGGGTTGTCACTCTATGTAATCTAAAGTCCCGATTTGACTCGAACACCCCTCATAGGAACACACTTAGCTTATTTCCACGGTCGCTAATGGTCGGTAACTTAATCACAGGATACTTATGTAAAACTCTGCCATAGTTTACACGTAAAGCACTGAATATACAGTATATATATAATGTTTATGTAACATAGGATTTTGATTGCACAATTCCAAGACTAATTTATTACATGATGTGCTCTGACTCATGATACGAATGGCAAATGAATGTTTCAGGTGGAATATATGGATTTCTTCAAATCCATATAAGAAAGAGTATGCGTGCACTGTAGCTCTGCGAGCGTTAGAGAACTGGACAGAAATGATTGAGGAAGAAAGGATATTCCAAATATCTTGTTTATCCTTCATGTGTTATTTGGAGGAGACCTCCAACTGAATGTCTAATTGAATTGTTCTGGTGCACAAAATGTGGCCATGCCTGGATAGGCTCACACAGTGCTGCTCAAATTGTGTTTGTATATGCGCGCCTCTGGGACCCAATCGAAAAATTGACCATCTGGAAAAAGAAAGGCGATATGGCAGGAGTTTTATGGACTGGCAGCCTGCGAAAGAACATTATCCATGCATATGCTCTGCTCCGATGAAATACCTCTAACAGACAGCGTGTGTACAAACACGCCACCCACTCCCTGCACGTCGTCTGCCGCAAGGACACACTCTCGAAGCCTCCGCTCGACCTTTCTGCATCATTACACCCCAGAGATGAAAGTTTGGTTAGTGGACACGCACATACAGCATGCAAAAGCGAAAGCAAACACTCCATAAGGTGTTACGAGGCTATTATTCTGGATAAATGGCAGCTCAGCATTACGCCGATGCCCTTTCACACAAACACGATTCATCCTCTTTCACTGTAAATTAAAGCAGTGCACTGGTTTACAGCTAAATGCCAAAAACAACATGCAGTGCATAGTGGGATATCTAACATTCTAAGCTCGATTCTCACTGCGCCATCATTTACAAATTAGTGGGTTGCCTTTTAGGCAAATACAGCATGAACACTCTTTTTTTTTATTTGTTTGTGTGTTTGAGTTTATATGCTAGTAAAAATGTGTAATGTACTGCACTGAAAATCATCTACGCCTGAGAGGTAAGTCAAAGGTAGAGGTGGTTCACGCTGTTGAGCTGGTTGTGCTGACTCAGAGGTTAAGGTTGTGTGTTCAAATCCAACTGGCCATGTCACCTTGCCCTTCTTAACTTTACGCTTCGTTAGATCTTACGGAAGCACTTTGCTACCATGGAAGGATAAAAATTAAAGGGGGAAAAAAAAAATCAGTTCTTACATGAAACGTTTTTTGTTATAACAAAATGTTTTACATTTTAGAGAGATATTTTCAGGTTGTTTTAATGTGAAATGTTTCACATAAAAATGTACAATTATTTTTGAAATAATGTGAAAAAAAATCATTTAAATGTTTTACATTATTACGTGAAAAGAGCCTGTATGCTGCTTTCTCGTTCTTGTTCCATATGGGAGGTGCACACCATGTGGAAAATAACGATTTCGTAGAAATCTGAGGAATGGAGTATTTGCATTGCCGAATGTATCACAGCCGTGATGATATCCAGCACAACAGCACGACTTCGCATTCCACCAACACCATTTCTTATTATAACAGATTATGACTTGTTTCTCTATTTAACCAGTTATTTTGCTCCACTGAGACATATGCTTTCACGACAGTGGGAACTAACTAACTGCGGATGGCAGAGCTGGCGACCGACTAGTTAGCTTTCTAGCTCGACTTAGCTAGACATCAAAACAGGGGCTTTTTAGAACAACTTAGAAGCAATTTTTCTAAAATCTGTTTAAAATGACAATGTTATCAGATGTGTTTTCTTGCAAAAAAATGTGCAGGTGACTGGTTTTGAATGTCCATTTTGGCACGTAACTGCCCTCCCCGCGATTCTGCTTTGCATACAGACAGCTACCTTCACCCATGCTGCGACCGACAGTTAGTATTATTAATAATTGTAAAACATCTGGGATGCGGAGTGATGTATACTATATAGTTGAAAATCCAATCAGGTTGCTCGGTCGGAAATAAATGTTGTGTCATTCAGGATATTTTTTTTACGATATTTTCAGTGTGTAATGTGAAAATAATCGAGATATAAGATGAAAAAAAAAATCAACCTTTCACATTATATATCTTCGTAACTAAATCGTTTTTAAATATAAACTTTTCACATAAAATTTAAAACTTTATTATTTTTATTATTATTATTATTACTATTCCATGGCCGCAATGCACTTCCATAACATCCTGCCTTCTTATAAGCTACTTCTGA
Organism: Clarias laeviceps; assembly: GCA_030014305.1. Classification (NCBI taxonomy): domain Eukaryota; kingdom Metazoa; phylum Chordata; class Actinopteri; order Siluriformes; family Clariidae; genus Clarias; species Clarias laeviceps. The sequence continues at coordinate 4,226,834 of JAQMYJ010000007.1, read as the reverse complement.
TAAAAGCAGCAGCCAACTACTGTACTGGATTGTGATTTATTTTATCCTATAATTATAATTTCAGGTGGCACGGTGGCATAGTGGTGAGTTCGATTCCCGCCTCGGGTGTGTGTATGTGGAGTTTTCAATTTCCTCTAGTGTTTGGTGTGTTTCCTCTGGGTAGATTAAGTTAATTGGCATTCCCAAATTATCCATAGTGTGTATGTGCCCTGCAATGGATTGGCACCCTGTCCTGGGTGTACCCAGCACAAAGTCTCCAGGGATAAGCTCCAGATCTCCATAACATGGGGACCTCGCAGTATTTTATTAACTTTTTAATTAATGCAAACATATAGGGATATGTTACTGTAAAAATAGCAGAATTTTTGACTAAGATAGTGTAACACTCTTAAATAGACAAGGTTTATAGTTGCTTAAGGTAAATGTACTGTATAACTATTTCACTGGCAGCTTTTCTCCAACGGGAAATAATGTAAAATTTTACAATAAATGTTTCTCAGTGTAGGAAATGACCCTTCAAGAGTTTAAAGACCTCTCTCTTCAATCTAACAACCTCCACAATCAAAACCTCATTAAGGAATGACTTGGGCTGGCTTCTGAATTTCGAATATAACATTACAGGATTGCACGGTTTGGTGGGTTTCCTCCCACAGTCCAAAGACATGCAGGTTAGACTAATTAGCATTTCCAAATTGCCCATAAGTGTGTGAGTGTGTGTGTATATGTGTGCCCTGTGATGCATTGGTACCCCATTTAGGGTGTACCCTCCCTAGTGCCCCGAGTTTCCTGAGATAGGATCCAGGCCCCTTGCAACTCTGTACACAGGATAAAGCGATATAGACGATGAATGAGTGAGAGAGTAAATGAGGATTGGACGGGAGGTCTGTGTAAGCCCCTTTAATTTTTTGGTTCAAAAAGATTCAACATCCATGAGCACCAAATTGAGGTATTTGCTGCTAACAATTAAAGACCTAAATGAACCCAGACTATTTGGATATGTTGTAGAAAATTCTATTAAAATGTGTGGGTGATTGAGACATCTCACATTAATTAATTTCCTCTCTCTCTCTCATTAACCGTAATGTGATTGTTGTTTGAGGGTCATTGTTAACCAATGCTGTTGATACCAATAGTTTATAATTAATGCTCTCTTGTATTAACACAAACACTGATTTATACTTGAATTGGCTAATATACTGTATTTAATAATAATGATGATAATAATAATACAATTAAGTTTTTAGGTTTCCTAGTCCACAAACAAGGAAAGGAGAAAAATATGAGAGAGAGAGAGAGAGAGAGAATGTCAGCCAATTGTACCTGCTGTCAGAGCAAACGCTGCTCCTGAGAGAAGGCACCTGAGTGAGCTCAGCCTCGAGGCGCGAGCCGTAGCCATGGCGACAGGAACCACGCACTTCTCGCTCTCAGTGCCAGGCCGTGCACGCGCCCGCTCGCGCCCGCAGGAATATAGTTAGTCATCGGTTAGTTCAGCACGAGGCGGCGCGCGGAGGGAGTGCACGGTCGATGAAAGTTTGCAGTGTATTGAACATATTTATATATATCACATATATATATTTACATTTATATATATATATTGGGGGGAGGGACACCAACAGATCTAATCACGCTTGCGTTAGTCTCGGCGGATCCACGGCACGCGTGCACCCGCTGACTGTAAAGGCGGAAAGCAGGAAGAGCGCGCGCGGGCTGAGACTTGCAGCGTGAAAACTAGAGGGGGCCCTGTTTACTCACAGTGCAATGGAAGACAAGGGGAAAACATACTGTTTGTGCATCAAACGGTGATGTAGGAGGTATAACTGGAGCATGCAGAACATTACTCGGAGGTGTTATGATGAGAATTTTAATTGGCATACTGGTGTTCACATAGCCTAATTGATGTTATTTATTTTTTTATTTAAAAAAAAAATACACAAAGTCTTGCTACAGCAACAACACTCACTCATTTACTCACTCACATCATCGTTACCGCTTTATTCTGTACACAGGGTGGCGGGATGCCTGGAGCTCCTATCTCAGGAGACTTACAGTAGGGCACGAGGCGGGGTACATCCTGGACCAACCCATCGCAGAGCACACGCTCATACACACACACACACACACACACACTATGGGCAATTAACCTAATCTGCATATCTTTGCACTGTTGGAGGAAACCGGAGCACTCGGAAGAAACCCACCAAGCACATACAGTACAAACTCCATGCACACAGACCCGAGGCAAGAAGCGAACCAATTGAAGAACAAATTGTAAAATGCTCTGTAGTGGTGGGTTTTACTTTGTGTTTAATTTATTTAAATTAAACTTATAAAAACTGAATGTATTTACAAAAATAACATTTTATAAACTCTGTTTAAAATATAATTAGAGATCTTTACTTAGGCCTGTATTTTTTCGTTGTTATGTTTATACTGTATGGCAACATTGTGGTCAATTTGAAAAGATGTTTAAAAAAAATTATATTAATATTTGATTAATTTATGAAAAATGAAAGACAGGGCCAGTGAAAGCATGCCTTACATATTACCAAACATGCCATTAAGGTTTCAGTCTATCTATAAAAAAAAAATATATATATATATATATAAAAATAAATAAATAAATAAAGTCGTGCTTATTTGGAATATGATAAACATTTTTTTTCTTTCTCATGTAGCTGGTCATGTCCTTGAGGACTTCAGGAATGTGTCATACCAATATATTTTATTCAATTTGTATTATGTTTGTGACTATATCTGACAGATAATAATAATAATAATAATAAAAATAATACTTTTATTATTATTATTATTATTATTATTATTATTATTATATTGTATGTACTTTTATTTATGTACATTTTTAGACTGGAATATATATATAAATTCTGTTAGTCCTTCCCTATGTTGAATGTCAGACCGTTCATCTCTCTTCTCTTCTCTTTCTCTCTCTCTCTCAGAACATCCTGGTAAAATAACACCTTTATTAATTAATTCATCTAATTTTGTATTTGTAAATGCTAAAACAATTCATAAGGTTCCTGAAATGGACATTTGCTCTATAACTACTGGCAGTAAAAGTGCTGGTTTCAGTTTGATCGCTGTCTCAAACACTCGGTACATGACTGGGCGTGTCAGGGTAGGAAAGCAAATGATCATGCAACGTCACTAAGTTTTGCAGGTTGTGATGTTGCAGCTTTTTTATCAGTTGCTTGCACTTTTAATATGCAAAGTTTAGATTGATTTTGCAAAATGTAACAAGTAACCACCTCTTTCAATAGAAATGTGTTTGAATAAAATGTACCACATCTTCACAAGTGGAGATGAATGGAAAGGAAAAGTTAACACTATTTGTTATTACAAGGGATGTAAATCACCAGGGACCAGACTACAGTTCAGCCTCAGATTCTAGGATCACAAACTCAGCATCCTCAATTAATGGATCAATAGTTTTCTGTTCCATGGAAATAACCTAATATGAATGAGCATGTCACAGAGATAACTACTGTGGAATGAGTCAGAAGTTGTGCCTCAACCACCAAATCCATTAAACTCATTACACTCATAATAGGCAATGTGTGTGTGTGTGTGTGTGTGTGTGTGTATGTTGAGTGTTGATTATGATGCACTAACCCTTAGACATCTTTATAACGAAATATTGAGTCTTGACACATGGACGTTTAATTAGATTTTGGTAAAAATAAATATTAAGCAAATTAAGTAAAAAATTAAATTAAGCATGAAAAAATATCAATTATGATATCACTAATTACTGTTTAATCGGTAATAAATTACAAACTAAATTCTGGCTAACAAGATGTGAAATTAAGGTCAAATTGCATGCATCTGCTGAATCAGATCTCCTGTGCTGTACTAGTCTAGAACTAATCAGCTTGTTTTTTAATAATGTAGATAATATTATTCACACAATAAAAACAAAAAAATCTAAATTAATCATGGTGATTTCTGGGGGTGCGGGAAGGGTGCCATGGCTACCTTAAAGCCCCCAGACACCACCCCAGGAGTACGACTTATTTATTTACTAATGCATTCTCATATGTATTAATTCATGTACCATAAAACAACTGATCTGTGCAACTACATTCTTACATTTCTTTATATATTTTGTTTTCTTTCAATGTAATATTACACTGTAGATTTTTCAAATAATAAATTAGACTTCATTACATTTAATAATTTCTATCATTCATTGTGGATATACAGTATATTTAATTATTTGGCATGCTAGATTTTATTTAAGTATGGTGTATTAATGCTGAAGTTCCAAGTTCAATTGATGGTAACTGACTAATTAAACAATATCAGGGAAATGGACCTTAACATGACACATAACCTTAAATCCTCAAGGGTCACCTGCACATCTGTACATTTAAGAAATGATTCCTTTAGTCAATCATGTGACAGCAGCACAGTACATATAGTTATTGAGATACAGTACAACTCAATTCAATTCAACTCAAATAAGGTCAACAAAATTGGAGGAATTAATGATCTCACTGATTTTGTGCCTGTGGCTCTTGGTCCCAGAGGTAAGTATTTCAGAAACTAATGATCCTGTACATTTTTCAAACACAAATGAATTTACACAAAATGGTGTAAAAAAGAAAATAATTTTTTTTTTTTTTTTTTTTTTGGGGTGATGAGGTCAGAGGAGAATGGTTTAAATACGAGTGCCATGGTAGCTCAAATGAACACTGTTAACAACCGTGGTGAGGAGAAAAGCATCTCATTAAGTTCAGCTTTAGTCGTCACATATACATTACTGCACAGTGAAATTCTTTACTCTTTGCATATCCCGGCTTTTTTATTAGTAGGCTGGAGTCAGAGAACAGGGTCAGTCATTATACGCCGTCCCCCAGACCGGACAGGGTTAAGGACCTCGCTAAAGGCGGAGCTGGGGCTCGAACCGTCAGCCTTCCGATCGGTAACTCAGGGCCTTAACACACTGAGCCACCACTGCACTTTTGCTGAGGATGGGCTACAATGACAGAAGAACACTGTCTGGTGAAGATCTCATGAATGGCATAAACAGCCACGTCATGGTGAAGGTCACAGAGGTCGCTTTTTTAAAAAAAAATCCAGATATTTATAGTAAACATTGTTGACTTGATTTTATGAACTGTAGATTATGCGAATTGCATGGATGTTCAGGTGTACCTAATAAAGTGGACAGTGACTGTACAGTATATCCTATTAAAACAAAATGATAGCGTGTCTACGGTATCAGGAAAGGTTTTTGTAATCATGTTGTTTAACGGCTTCTGTTGTGAACACTTCTGTTTTGGATGCCTGATTTCTTTTCCTATTAAAACAATTTAAATTACTTTATTTACCTCTCAACAATCCTGCTATTGAAAAATCACTAGGATTTTCCTTTGAGCACTTTGATATTTAAAGGTTAAAGGTTTTATTGATTCACTGCCAGTATTCCTGGCAGGTCAGCGCAGGCCATTATTCAGTTTCAGTTTCTCATATTTTTTCGGACCAGTTGTTTTTCCCAGTTTTATGAGGAACGAGTTCTCGCTGCCAATGCTAATCTATAATAGTGTGAATTTAATTAACATATCTTTCCAGATTTAGCCATATGCCCTATAACAGACGTCCGTTCCTAACTGATTTGTGTGATCTAAAAGGTCAAGGGTTTGGGTTGCGCCTATTTCTCAGTGCTATTGAAAAACCTTGCTGCTTTGGCAATGCAAATAGTAATGCACTCGCCCCGTCCTGATGGACATGCAAACATGGAGGCCTGTGCATAATGACTTACTCTGTGGCTGTGTATACAAACCCTGAACTTGAGCCACAAGGCTGAGGCCTGTCATTCAAGCTGTGGGTGGAATCAGCAGTCCACTGTGATTGTGTGTGACCTTGCCCACGAGCGTCTGTTTCTCATGGCGAGGCATGCGTATCGTTATCACTGGAATCGTTTGCTACAGGTGACAGATTGGCTCCCTCGATCAAGGAAGCACGGATGAGTGACTGGTAGCAAAGCACGGTGTCCGTCTCCCGAGGAACGGTGGTGCGCGGGGTGTACTGCAGGTGTGTCATGCCTAATGCCGTCTGCAATTTCTCACCCAGCGTCGGGAGCAGGAGTAGCAGCCGGAGCACAGCAGCTGCTCTGACAAAGAACGATGTGCCTTCACTTTCTTCTATACTTATAACGGAGGACACGGCTTCCAAACACAGATTCATATATTAGATATGTTTGGTGGGATTTAAGCAGTTAAACGGACGTGTCTCGTGACGTAATCGATACCGCTTTAGTAATTTACCATGGGAATAAAAATTCATAAACAAAATTGAATAAAAGCACTAAAGTGACATGCATATCTTATTGGCGTGGTCTAAATGATGTTACGCCGCCTGCAAACTGATAAATCCAAGCCATCGGAGTGGACAGGTTTCTCATTTTGAGCTAAAGCTGAAGATTACTAGTAGGAAAGAACAACATTTCCTTATTGATTTCTTACAGTGGACATTACGGCCAGTGTGTGTTTGTGTGTGTGTTTGTGTGTTTGTGCATGTGATATGCTTGATATTGACTGGATGACAGAGTGCATTACATATCCCTCCCCCGTAATCCATCCATCTGCACCCGGCAGTGCACGGGACAGAAGGAGGGATGATGATGGAGGAATGGAACAGAGGACAGGACTAGCTGGGGAGCCGCAGCGGCCCACAGGGTTGACATGATCTAATTAAGCGATCGCGATGTCCGAGCTGGAAGTCGGAAAGGAGGTCCAGACCAAATGTTCATTAGCACTCACGCCTCTTTTTTGGGTTGATGCCTAAACACACACACACACACACACACACACACACACTCAAATCCCTGGACTAGACTCCGGTGGTGCAGACTTCAGCTCAAACTCACCAACAGCTGAAAATAAAGATGTCTAAAGAGAAAGAGAGGGAGAGAGGGAGCAGTCTGGGGAATGACAAATCATTCTGTCTCGCTCCTGCTCCCTTACTAACAATACGCAGACTTTAACTATTTTTGACAATCAGTAAGATCGGAAGAATGTTGAATTGCTGGCAAATTGATAGAGATTCAAGGTAAACGATTTTTTTTGCCGTCAGCGCCAGCTTTTTATAGTTCCACAATTTGTTCACTGAGACAACTGTAGAAACTTAGTTTCCTAATATAATAATGTGCATACTGAATTTTTCATTTTTCTGACTGCCACTCAAAAAAAAAAAAAAAAAAAAAGCTATTAGACGGACCTACAGTACAGTATATTAGCGAAGACATTCAGTGTTTAATGGATTGAATTATGAACTAGTAATGCAAGTCCTAAAAAAGGAATTTAGTGTGACCTTCATTACTTCTTAGCAATATGAAGTGTTTTTGTTTATGTTTCATAAAAATATGTGCCGTTTATTCATTTAATGCTTTTCTTAGCATCATAGCCATACTTTTACGGTTTGGTCCGCATGTTCAGCTCAGTGTCTCTTAAAATGTAATCTGCATTTATTTATTTTTTTAATCTTTGACAGATTGCAAGGCCCCAATAAAATGATGCAGCAAACATTCTGGGGTTCGTCCAGGAACAAAGTGCTTTCGGAGATCTAAAGGAGCATGGTGGTCCACAGGGAACTGGTCCACGAGCACCAAATGCAGATGAAGCAGATTCCTGGAGTCAGCTTCTCCAAATGGCGAGAGAGGGTCTACTGTATAACCGGTGTGTTGTCCAAAGCAAGGCACCCGAACCCTGACAGCAAAGGTCAATACTGATGCTTCTGTGAAGATCTCCATACTGGAGGATGAGAGATGAAGGAGGCATCTGGTATCTTTAAGCCTCCCAATGCTCATGAAAACGGCGCCATGCCTCTTGCCTCTCTCGGCCACATTAGAATACCTCCCCGCTCCATACTGTATGGGTTGGTGTGCATTGCGAATTGCAATGCTCCATTCAGTTTGACTTTGTCTCATGTTTGTTCTGTTTGCTTTGTTGTTGTTGTTTTTATCACTTACCATCACTTATCCCTTGTTCATAGTTTCATAGCCATAGCTCCCATTCGGTTGGGTTCGTTTGTATGTTCAGTACAATGTCTAGTAAAATGAAGTCTGCGTCTGCGTCCTTGCCGATTCTAAATCCTGATTATTGCTTTAATAGCTGCCATTCTTACTGTACATGTTCTTTAAAGCGTCTTACTATTGGGCTTTTGTGAATAAGAGAAAAAAAAGATGTAGTTGCAACTATCAAACTAATGCGTTACTATAGTTTATTATGCATTCTGGTCTCTTTTACAGTGATTCACATTACTGTAAGTGTAAGTAATACCTATCTTCTGCATCATCAGGTTATTGTCTCTTTTGTAATTTTGACTGGACTGACTATGTTTTTGTCCGTCCAAAAACATACCAGTAGGTGAAATGGCTGGTCAAAGGTGCCCCTAGTGTGCGCACGCTACCCTGCAAATGACTGGCGTCCCCACCTGGGGGAGTTCCTGCTTTCACCCAGCTCCCGACCAGGATAAAGAGCCTACTGAATATGAATAAATGAATGAATGATTATCTTACACTCAGTGGTATAAAAAGACATCTAAAAAATGAAACCAACAAAACCAAGATTCCAGTGGTCCATAGAGTTTCCATATCCACATGGTGTTCCTAGTCAGAATCTCTATGATGGCAGATTGACTCGGGAAGATCAAGGGCAAGAAAATCCACTGCTAAAGGTCAGGCCAGTCAGTACATGACAGGAGAAATGAATTCAACCAACCGAGCAACACAACCAATTATATCCAGTCAGTAAGATTACAAAGGGCATGTAAGGGAAGTCAATGTCCGTGGTTCTCTGAGTGCAGAGGTTTGAAGAGCTAAAAGTGTGTTCACTTCTGACTGAATATAATACACGAAGCCATGTATTAGTGTAGCAAGGGGAAAAAGGGAAAGTGTAGAGGTAATCGTATAGGCAAGAGAAATGTCCGGGCTACAGTAACTAAGAACACTGAGAAGATTTTATGTTCTGTCGTAAAATTAACCAAAGTATTGTTACTGTAAGGATCTTAATATTCTCATGCAGTGGTGTTAGATCCATGCTCATGCATTGGACACAAATTAATAAATTACAAAATATAAATTGTAAGCAAATTTATAAATATGAAAGGCGTTCAAGTCAAACCAGGACTTTTGATTGTGCAGAGCCATGATCACATCTGAAACGGTGGCCTCCCAGGAATTCCATTAATGACAAAAACATGTGGAAATGACTTGGAATGAGGTCGGGACTGTACGAGGGATGTGGCAATAACTCCCAGCCGAGTTCCTGTAATCTGTAATGATTGTGTGTACAGTTCCCGCTGACAAATAAATGCGCCTCTTCCGCAATTTGGCGACAAGTTATCCAGTAATTTTCAGGGATCAGGCGTTCCGCTCACATGTGCATGTGTGCTCCAGCGCCGCCTCGGCCGGGATCGTCGTTCATGGACGTACGGCCTTCTTTAGAAAGTTTGCACCATTCAAATGGTTTACTGCACCTACAGTAAGCATCTCATCACCGTGAATGTCAATCGCTTTTATGCTTTCATTCACCAGACATTTCATCACAAGTCCCTGTTTCACTCGAACCCCTCTCATATAAATAATATCCCAGTGGAAAAATGAGACGGCTTTTGAATGTTCTTTGAAACAAAAAGTCATACAACTGGAAGGATAAAAGTATATTATTCAAATAAATTAAAAAAAAAGAAAAAAAAAAGAAAGAAATGCGTTTGTTAGCTGGGATATGGACACGGAGCCCGTCAGAATTCTGCACTAATGAGCTTCAATTCTCAAAACCGATATAGAAACGAACTGAATGAAAATCTTAGTAGTATATCTGTCAAAATGGAGCCGTGCTCTGCCAGTCATCCAAAGTGGTTTTATGTGCCATATGGCAGAACGCATCCGTTGGAGATTTTTTAGAAAACATTTTGAATGACTATGAATACAGATTGTCTTTAATGAGGATAATGTATGAAATTGTGTATGTGTGAAATGAATGAATCCTGGTGCAGGTTGTGTTGTGTTGGATTGGCAGTGCCAGTGTTGTGTTTTTCTCTGAGCATTGAGCATCATTACTGCATGGTCCTGCTCCTTTTCTCTTTGCCTGCTAACTTGGTCTGCAAAAACATATCCTCCTTATAGCCTCCTATAAGCCCACATTCACTTAAAAAAAAAAAATGAAAAAAAAAAAAAAACACAGACATGCCTGTGGGTTGCTCTATGCGATTGCAAACTTGTGTGTGTGTCTATGAATTTGCAGTTTTAGATCCATTTTTCTTGGTAGTTTTGGGTTCATTCGATTGATCCATGAATTTCCTCGTAAAAGTCCATTTGGCCGAAGGATTCCATCTGAATCCACTCGGTGTATTTCTTTCTTTTTTTTTTTTTTCACTTCCCAATTTGTTCCACACTTCAGAGCTGCTCTTTGTGAGGGGAGAGTGGTCTGGAGCTGTAGCAATGATGAGGAGTAAATGAAAGAGAGGGAGAAAGGGATGGAATAAGAGTGTGTGAAATGGACGAGTTGCTGTTTAGAGCAGCAGCTGGAAATCAGAGAGTACAGACCGAGAGGGACAGACCGTATCGAAATAGCTACTTCGTTATTGTGTAGGTTTGTGTGTGCGAGAGAGAGAGAGAGAGAGAGACGGAGAGATAGAGAGAGGTAGGCAAAGATTTATCGTGTATGTGTGTGTCTAAGAGACTGAGAGGGAAAGGTTTAAAGAGTATCTTCAATCATGTTGTGAGAACCTATCAGATTGTATATCTGTGCATGGATGGATGTATGGAACAAATCCTCATGTGTGTTTCAACTCACCGGTGCTCCGAGGTCTTAGAGACAAATACACAGTGTGCCTTGAAGTGAGCACTTACCTGCTTTCTGTGTAGGAATAATAACAGCACTGGCAGCTCCAGGTTGATCACGAGCTTGGCTTTCTGTCTGTGTGGAGTTTCAAATCTTCTCAATGCGTATGCATCCGCTTCTCCTTGTGCTCCAGGAACCTCTCGGCTAAAACAAATGTCTGCATTTGGAGTTAAATAAGCTATGATCCCTATGAGCCTTTAATTAGATTATTATTACACTGATTAATATGTTTTAGCTGGCAACAATTTAGGAGATTGGGTTAAGCGTCAACCTCATAGAATACATGTGGTCATGAATGACCGTGATCAGAGATGATTTAAATGCTTGGTGGAGGTTTCATCTTAAAAAAAAAATGGACACCCAAAATTGCTCCCAGGTTTAATATTGAAAGTGAAAGCATTTCCAGATGCATATTTTGACAAGAACTGGGACTAAACGGCTGTAAAAAAAAAAAAAAAAAAAAAAAAAAAAGCTTTTAATTTGCAAGGGAGCATAAATTTTGTAGTTTGAAGCAACAGGAAAAAAGTCATGTGGTCTGATGAGTCCAGATTGACCCTATTTCAGAGTGATGGGCGCGTCAGAGTAAGAATGGAAGCACATGAAGTGATGCACCCATCATGCACTGTTCAAGCCTCTGGAGGCCATGTGTTATGATCTGGGGTTGCTTTAGTCGCTCAGGTCTAGACTCAGCAACATTATGTGGAAATCAAATAAAGTCAGCTGACGACCTGAATGTACTGGATGACCAGGTTATCACATTTACAGTATGGAGGTTTTCTTCCCTTATGGCACGCGGCATCGTCCAGGACTCGAATTGTAAAATGAGGGGTCTGGGAGCATGAGGAATGATTTTCATATATGAACTGGCCACCACTGAAAGTCAATGAGCTGGAGAAGACTTTACAGAATTATTTGACTCTCCTCATCTCCTGCTTCATCAACGCAAGATCTCAACCAGAAAATGAATGCAAGTCCAGATGGAAATAAATGTGATGTTTCATACTGCTGTGTCATTTTTTTTTTTTTTTCCTTTCTTATGTTTTTAATTTTGCATGAGTGTGTGATGATCATCTATAATAAAATTGTAATTGATTTATAGCATTTATGGTTATCTTAAAAAGTTTTATTACAAAATTACAATAAAAAACAAACCTTCTCTCTCTTAATATATGGTTGAAAATTGTTAAGAAGAGATAAAGATAATGAGATGGTGCCCCTATAATCTCGATTTTTTTTCTCTGAATAAGTTCGATACCAGTTACCGGGGGATGGGCAGATCGGGGCCTTACTTTTTATTGTACTTTCACAATAAGTGATTTTCAGACAAAAAAAAAAAATAGGATTTGAACAATAGTGATTTTTTTCAGGTTATTTCTCCAGGTTAGATATTATATAAAACATTCTATAACAGATAACAGGGAAACCTAAAGCATTTGATTATGCTCTATTGAAAATGTTTATCAGTGTCTACACAGTGGACTCAGGTAATTTCAAGACTTCAAAAAGGTAAAAACAATAAACACCAGGTATATACAGTACAGTAAGACAAAACTGCATAACAGGCAGTAACATATCAGAGACTAATTGGACAAAAGTTTTGTGAAATTCAATGGAGGATAACAAGCTCAGTGTCTTGGAGAACATTTGGCTGGAAAAGCCTCAGTAGATTTTTTATATCGCCAGCTCAGAATATTCATCACTTTCAGTTGTTGGAGGAATCGCGGAATTCTCATAATGCAAATCACTATCACTTGTTCTGGTCCTGCCCAAAAGCGAATATTTTTAAGAATAAAAGGAAAGAATTAATAAGAATTAGTCACAATATTTGAGAAAAGCATTAATTTTAGTTGGCATGAGCTCCTCTTTGGGTTTCCACAAAACAACATTTTTAAATCAAAAAACGTTCCTTTGGAATGCTGAGTGTAGCTACTAGAAAGGCTATAACAAGGAACCATATACTCCAGCTATTAAAGATTGGTATGATATTATTTATGACATTTTTGTATTGGAAAAAATTACTATGAGGCTACAGGAAGATAAAAAAAAAAAAAAAAAAATGGAAGCGGTATATCTCCCTGAAATGCCAGTATTTTGCATTAAAGTTTTTTTTTTTTTCCACTCTTCCTCTTATACAATTTCATAGTGTAACAATAAATGCACCATAGTATGTTCCTTTGTGTAGTTGCGTGTCCATATCATATCATATCATATCATATCATATCATATCATATCATATCATATCATATCATATCATATCATATCATATC
>JAQMYJ010000007.1:4201573-4213602 GCA_030014305.1 Clarias laeviceps | reverse complement strand
ATAACATAACATAACATAACATAACATAACATAACATAACATAACATAACATAACATAACATAACATAACATAACATAAAACAAAACAAAACAAAACAAAACAAAACAAAACAAAACAAAACAAAACAAAACAAAACAAAACAATATAATATAATATAATATAATATAATATAATATAATATAATATAATATAATATATAAACCTAAAAAAGTGAACTATAAAGGAAAAAAGGGGGTTTTCATTGTATAAAAAAATTTGTATAAATGTGGACATATGTTATCCCCAGTAAACCTTAAATAAAAAAAACAACCTATTACAGTACCTACTGTACTAAGTACGGACTATATTTTAACTAATTCAGTAACTGAATAAAGAAAGAGTGGAGTATCGGAACCTATTCAATCTAATAGATTGTGATGGGAAATTATTTTTACAAATGATCATGATTATTGGATAGCTTCCCTTAGAAACTAAAAGTAAAAACAAACTTGCAATGCCATTGGGCAACAGTGCTAAAAAAAAAACGCTTATCTGTACAGTAAATCCCCCAACACTTATGAAAAATCACCCAGAGCCAGCACGGCTAAATAGGTTTGGTTGGGTTCTGTGTTGCCGTTGTACTTCGGGTCTCCATCCTCCCAACCTGATGATGTTGCCCTCCACAGCCCAATCTGTCATCTCGCTCAGAACAGGTTGCTCAACCTCTTCCAGACAAACACTAATCAGCCCTCAGGCTTTTTAGGACTCAACCACTTTTTTCTTTTTTTTCTTTTCAGAAAGAAAAAAAATAAAATAACCCTAGCTTGGAATGATAGTGGGTGTAGTAAGAGTGGTTATCAGAATGCTTTTTGAGAAGTAAATGGTATTGATCAATTTATGCAGATTTATGAATCACCAATTATCATTACATAGAACATAAAACTAATTGTGTTTTAAGGGGGTGGGGTCGAGTACATGGCTCAGAAGTTCTGATTGGGTGAAGCTGACGGGTGAATATCAAATAAAATCCCTGCCTTTTGCCGGTTTTTCCGTTTCAGTTTTGGCCAGCGCTTAAACAGGCCAGTAAGATTGTTTCCCCCTAGTGTGACCTCATATAAGAAGCTCGTGTCTCAACCCTGCATTTTTCTACAGGTGTGGTTCAGCAGTAGCTCATTTACTGCACATAGACACTGAAATGGCACACTTTCAGAAGGAGTGAAAACATGAATTGTCTAAGGAATATTTCAGCTTGAGCATTAACAGACACACTCTAGACATGTGTTGAAGAAACAGTAAAATATGGAGCCTTAAAGATGCATAATGGACTAATTTGTAAGATTTTCCAATCAGACTTACCTGTACATAGTAATATTAGAGAATACATACCGAGTAACATGGAATAGCATGGTTTAGTACTTTTCGTTTTCTCCTTTGCTCAGTAAAGCAGTGTCTATGTTATATGTACATTGATTTATTCGGCGCAAACATACCTAGAGCAACATTTTCAGCTGAGCTGCTGAGAGATAGATGTTTTGATTTTGAAGAGCTCTGCGGTGTTTCTTTGCGAGTTCAGGGATTTGAACTTGCATCCATAACCGTAACCGCTGAGATATCACTGCCTCATAACTAACACAGTAGCACAAATCAAGAAAAGTCACATAAATAAAATGTTTGACATAAATGGCATGATGTGTCCGGTGTCAGCTCTGACGTGTAGAGAACCGCACACATGCACACTCGCACACGATGTGTTGAAAGATTTCGGTTTTATTCACAGAAAAGAAGGTATTTCCATCTTAGGCCATTTCCTAAGTGAATACAAAGTACACATGCGTCATGTCCATCTGTGTTACTACATCAAAAGAGAATGAAAAACAAATAAAGGGTTGTTTGTTTGTTTGTTTGTTTTTTACAAATAAACAGCAGCAAGCCATAGGAAGAGAGAGGAAGAGGAGGGAAGCCTTGGGATCAAAGAGAGCCGGAGAAAAGAGGAGCATGGGAGATTAACCCTGACAAGATAATGCATAGGCATTGTTACAGATAACACGGCGAACCTTATGTTTACGCAGTCGTACATTTGTAAACCAGATGGTTCGGCAACTTTTCATGAAAAAAAAAAAAAAGTGAAATATTAAGATAGATAGTGAGAACACGAACTACTGTAGAAGCGAGTCCTTCGTTTGAGCTAAAGCAAAGCTAAAGCCATGAAAAAAAACAAGACAGAGAGAGAGAGAGAGAGAGAGAAAAAGAGAAAGTTGTTGAAAGGTGAAGGAAAGTTGGGATTTGAGAGCGAGAAGGAAATCGCTGATTTCTCATCGCTCATTGCCATGACAGCTTCCCTTTCTTTAAGCATCCTTTTATTCGCCTGGCCAGGTCAACGCCATTCGGGGTTTTCAATGCGCTCACTCTCTTGGCACTTGGCTGTCTGGTATTGTTGCAAAACAAGAAACTAAACCGGCTAAGCACCTTTCATCCGCACACATTCACCACCTACGTGCTTCCAAATGTCAGGCATTTAGTTGGGAGGCTTCTCAAAGTGCAGCTACAATGGCGCACAACTAGACACACACTCGCACCTGAATGCTGACACACACACACACACACACACACACACACACACATGCGTGCACGACTACAAAGTAACCTTTAATACTGCTCTTCTGTTTACCCCGCCCTAGAATTGAGAGTCTAAATGGATGAAATAGGAGATTGGAGGTGAAGCCGGATGCCTTGTGAGGCGACCCGGGTGTTGCTCGAGGCTCCTAAATCTGAACTCCGGCGTCCTGACTTCCCAACCTTATAAATCAATCTGCCCTTCGAACAGTCTGATGAAATTATTTGGCTCTGGAGCAAGAAGAACATGACGACACCTTGCTGCAAGTCTGCCCCGCTTGGCAGCAGAACAACCTCGGCATCAGCAGGATGACACTGACATAATCACATGCTGAAATGCTTGTGAGGAATCTCGAGCTCACGTGATGGTTCGGGCGCCAGGAAGAAGCTGAGTTGTCTTATTTAAAAACATCTTTATTAAGTTAACGGTTTCTTTTTCTTCTTGTTTTTTTCTGCCTAGTCCAAAACCTAGTCCTCTCACTCACTCACTCACTCACTCATGCATACAAACACAAACACACACATCAGACATCACACACTGACATATTTTGTGCATGCGGGAATCGTTTACAGCTTTTGGTGTTTTTAAAGGCACCTGGGGAGAAACCATGATGTGGCAGATTTCGGTTGGAAATCTTATAGAAAGTGAGAGTGAGACACACACAGAAAGAAAGAGAGAAAAAGAGAGAGAGTGGTGTGTCTGTGTGGTTGCTAAGGAACTGTCTAAATGAGCCAAAATTGTACTGTCTGGTGTCCATCAAAGTGCTAGCGCAGGAGCAAGGTAGGAGCTTAAACCATTCTGCTTCTCTTGCTTTCATCTGCGATAAAGTAAAACCTCGACCAGGTACGATGCACACACACAAAAAATAAAAATAAAAAGCAAACCAATCCCCTTTAGATGCTTTCATTGTGAAGGAACGGCAACGACAGTTGTTCGCCTGATGGAGTAAGATAATTGTGCTTAATGTATTAGCCATGTGTGATGATCAGGTTAAGAGGGGGAGAAAAACAAGGCTGGATTTTGGATATTCAAACTAATTATGACACATTAAAGCAGAGCTGTTATGCAGAATTCACTTTTTAGTCATCATTCGGGTGGGTCTCCGGTACGTATGCACAAATAAAACCCTTTTCCCTTTTTTTATTTATTTATTTATTTTTTAAATATTGACTGGCCAAGGCTTATGAAAGCCTTCACTTTCACTTTTTTTCCCCCTCATATACCAGGTTGGAAGCTGGGGTCAAACTGCAGGGTCAGCCAGGAGCGGATAGGGTTAAAGGCCATGCTTAGAGGTTCTGGGCCTTGAACCCCAGACCTTCTGATCAGTGATGCAGTCTTAACCATTTGAACCACCACTGTCCCAGGGGCTTTAAAAAAACAACAACAAAAAAAAACAATTGGATTTGCCCCCAATGTGACCTCATATAAGAAGATCCCCACCCCCAGCTTGCTGCTCAGCTTTACAGGTCTCTGGAGGATGACAGCTCATTTACATAAAAACTGACAGGGACATTTGTGAAATAAAGGGAGATTTAAAAAAGGCATTTTTTTTAAAGGGGTATTTTAGCCAGAGCATTAACACACACACACACACACACACACACCTTGGGGGAGCACTGAGAAATTGTAAAATATGGAATCTTTAATGAGAAAAAAATCAGTGAATCCTTAGACCAATCCAAGTCCACTAGGTGTCATGTTCCACGATGTTTAGTTGTTTAATAAATTTAGAATCACACAGTATTGGTGCTAATTTTATTTTTTATGTTATACATATGATGAAGAAAATGTGTGTGCCAAAGAAGCTACGTCTGTTTAAGTTTAAGCAACATGGAAGTGGCCAATCTTGCTTCCCTAAAAATTTCAAGTTGCTAACTTCAGCCGTTTTGGAGAGATGATTTTATATGTGCTTGAAAAATGCCCATTTTTCAACGTTATACTGTCTCTCTTCAAACAATAAACAACATTTCATCATTTAAAATGTAAATTATTCATATTTCTTTATGAGTATTGATACTAAAATCGATATACGCTTTTAGAAGCATACGACAAGTAAAAATTGTTGCTTAAATTAAAACATGCATGCAAAATTAAGGATATTTTTTTCTCTCAAAAAATCTGTAGTGTCCGTAACCATGTCAAATTCATGTTGCAATATCTTAACACTTTTGCATTTTAGAAATAAACACTTTTTTTTTGGTCTATGTCTTTTCATGTGAAATCTAAATCCAAGTTTCATTTAAAAGTCAGTTAAGATCATTGAAAGATTTAAATTCAAAAAAGTTACAGACACTACATAAAAGGGCATGAAATTGTTTATTTTAGCAAATGTGTTTCTTTTTATCTGATAAAAATATAAACGTGTATGCATATTTACAAAACAGGTCACTTTTTCACCTCGGTGAGACACCTTTTAGCACCAATACCATGTTTTGCTCGTATGTAAAATATACATACAGTACACACACACATTGCTGGCCACAGTATTAGGTACACCTTGCTAGTATTAGTTGGGTGGGTTGGACCCCCTTTTTCCCTTCAGAATTGCCTAAATTCACCAGAAACGTTGCCTGCAAAGCGGGAGGGCCATAATCACAGACACCTTTCACCCTAATCATGGACTATTCACCCTTCTCCCATCGGTCAGGTGCCTCAGCGCCCGCACAAACAGCCTGAAAAATAGCTTTTTCCCTGTGGCTGTTACAGCACTGAACAGCTGATCATAGAATGTTAACCGATAAACTACTGCACTGTCACTTTCTGTTTATACTGCACTTCTTTATCCGCTATGCATCTTTGCACCATCCATAACTTTTTACTGTTTATCATGGCACTACTGTACAGTATATTCCACCCATATTTATTCTGTATATACTGTATCACGCAGACATTCATATATGTATATAGTGTATGTATATTGTGTTATTTAGACATGTTAGCTTCTTGACTTGTCTTATCCACTGCACAATGTTATGCCATATCTTTACTAGGTCTACAGACACACACTTGTCATTTAACATATTTGTTATGTATTGCAAAGAGGTACTTATTCACTTCTGTTTGGAAGCTACATGCATTTGTACATGTACTTTGAACAATGACAGTAAAGTTGAATCTACTCTAATCTAATCTAATTTTGTCAGATTCAACATGGTGCTGGAAACATTATTTTGGTCCATCACACATCTGGTCGCCATGGAGGCCATTAGAGTACGTTGTCATGTTCAAAAAACCAGTTCGAGATGATTGTAGCTCCGTGACATGACGTGTCATCATGTGGTCATTAAGGGATGGTCATGGTCTGCATCAATACTCAGGTAGGCTGCGGCATTTAAACGATGCTCAGCTTGTGCTAAGGGTATGGTACAAAGCGTGCCAAGAAAATCATCCTCCACATCATTACACCTCCACCAGCAGCAGCCTGACCCCTTGATACAGTACCAAGGCAGGATGGATCCATGCTGCTTCATGCTGCAAATTCTAACCCTTACATCTCAATTGGAGTATATATATAATGCAATAATATATTTACACATAAATGTTAGTTTAGTTTATAAAGCCTATACATTGCAAGTATATATTGTTGTCTCACTATCACTACAACTCACGATTTAAAAACAGACTCATCCCCTTTTAGATGCAATAATCCCATCATGGACGACATGACCAGAAGAAACAATGTGATCTACTCATTCGTGACCCCGCACACCTGAAAAATAACCGTCTCCATTTATTTTGTCTCCATGCATGCTCGTTCCAACGTACCAAACGGGATGCTTCTCCTTCATTTCACGGCTCCCCTCCTTGAGAGGAAATTACTGCAATTATTTCATTCAAACAAATGACTCTGCTTTTAAAAGCATCTCTTTTACTCCCTGCTTTTTTTTTTTTTCCTCTGAAACAATTACACTGCAAGTGCTGGATGTTGAGTCCTTTGAGACACAACACATTCATTCCCACCTGTTTGACTCCTTAAGGTCTGAGATTATTATTATCATCATCATCATCATCATCATTATTATTATTATTATTCAGTTGTTCTAATGCTCAGAGGAAAAAATTACTATTATGCAATTACAAAGCTTTAGATGATGAAAGAGATGATGTTTAATTGGTTATATGACTGTTGTGTATTAGAGTTAGTAATAAAAATTCCACATTAGGATCATGCTTCCCCTACATGCTTGTGCTTTCCCTTTCTCAGGTGAGCGCACACGCATAATGAAACACACACTTACACACTCGAGCTTGTATAGTCTCATTTCCAGGTTTAAAGCTTTCCTGATTAACTCGGCTCCTTTTCCTCACTTGGTCTGTTTCCATATTTCAGGAGAAAGAAAAAAAAAAAACAGAAAGAAAAGAAAAACAAAAAGCATCTGTAATTAGTCCATGTCAGCTTTTAGGCACCACTAGGTGGTGCTGAAGTGCCAGTGAAGCCTGCAGCCTCCACAGAGCTCCTTGTGAGCACCGACCGGGTCCAAAGAACTGGTACTAATTTGGACGCGCATTTCCTTATGTGTTCTTTCATTCAAAGTCAGAGCAAGCAAATGGACGTCTCAGACCGGCCTATCCTGAAGCCGATTTGAATGCAGGCTATCCGTTCACTCCCTGGTTGTTTACCATGCAAAGTCCAAGAGCACAAGATCTGCATGTGTTTTTACACTTAGTCAAAAACTCAAACTTCTTTTTTAGGCAAAGAGACGCGCAGACAGGATCTCCTGACAAACATTTCTCAATCGTGACACCACCGTGGCATTCTCTGTCGAGATGATATTGGTTTTAATATGAAGTGTGTTCAAGTCAAACCGGGACTTTCTCATGAATGAAGGAGTAAAACCCATTGGCATTTACAGAAGCGCAGTAAGGTGATGAGACTCTCAGGCGCGGTAACACATTTTTAATGGTGCAAACATTTTTAAAAAAGGTCGTACATACTGTACAGTACATGGATAAGGAGCCTGGCTGATCGTATCATGAACATTCAGCGAGTGGAACTTAAAGATCCTTGAAAATCTTGTGGGAAGAGACAGATCTCTGTGTATCAACTAGACGTTGCTACATCATTAAAACATAGTGCTGAGCCATTTATACATGTTTGGGCCATTAAAGGAGTTTCAGACGTGATCCAAGCACGTGATCCAAGCTCTTCAGACGGAGTTCCTGGGAGGCCGGCGCTTCAGACGTGATCCAAGCACGTGATCCAAGCACGTGATCCAAGCACTTCAGACGGAGTTCCTGGGAGGCCGGCGTTTCAGATGTGATCCAAGCACTAGTGAAATGTTGGGATAAGTGCACTAGTGTAGCGGCGGATTATATAGAGAGTTTCACAGTCAAAAGTACAAGAGCATAAGATCCATAAGATTATTATTTTTTTTTTTCTCAAACACAAAACTTCTTCTAGACAGAGAGACGTGCAGGCAGCATTTGTATGCTCGGTTTCTTTTCTTATACTGCTAACAAACTTTTCTTTATTGTTACACTATACAATACGAGGTGTGTTCAAGTCAATCCTGGACTTTCTTATGAATGAAGGTGTACAACTCAAGACTTCAGCACAGGATGGCGATGAGACACTTAGCTGCAGTAAGTTTTTATAAAGGCCGCACATCCACGAATAAGGATTCTGGCTGATCGTGCCACCAACTTTCGGTGAGCAAAACGCCTGATTCTTTAAAATTGATGGATATCTTGTCGCCAGCTTGTGTGGGAACTGTGTACACACTCACTCACTGACACCACTTGTGCAGTAAGAAACTCGGCCATGGGTTATTGACACATCCTTTATACAGTCCTGAGCCATTTCCACATGTTTGGTTCACTGAAGGAGTTCCTGGGAGGCCAGCGTTTCAGATGTCATCCAAAGTAGTTTAATGAAATAAAGGTAGTTTTACGATCACGCGACCTGGCGTATTTAATAATAATAATAATAATAATAATAATAATAATAATAATAATAATAATAGTACAGCAACTATGCGTCTGTGCACAAGTCTTTGTTTCTCATGCAGGCCTGATCTGGTGAAAATATTACCACCTTAAACATACCGGGATATTTTATACAGAACGCATTTCGAACACAACAAGGTGTAACTCTGACATTCTTCAGGACATTGCGAGCATTTGAGCAAACCGAATCGAGCCAGCGGGTCTTTCGTCTGTATCAGGTGAGGGGATGTGACACATGAAATCGGTTACATGGCTGACTTGACTTGGTCGTCAAGAAATAATAGCAGGAAACAGCTGCGAATTGCTGGTTTCATTTCATACTTTTACGATGGTGCGTCGACTTCTACGCTGTAAAGAAACAAACCGGTGGTGAGAAACGCGTCACATCGACTTAAGTTGAAAAGATGAGCAAAAAAACAAGGAACGAGATGCAAAAATGTGAACGTTACCTTGATTCCCCCCCCCACCCCACCTCACCCCCCGACCCTCAAGATGGTATTGATTACCCATCAACAATCATCACCTGTTCCTGTGCAAATCACACAGAAAGCTGCGGATCGGTCTGACAGCAATTTACCAGGTGCTATTTTGGAGAAGCGGGAAAAAAAATTCTATTGGGTGCCAGTTTCAATCCCCATTCTTTTTTTCTTCAGATCTCAAATGATGATTTCCACATGTCCTTAAATCACAGAGTGCTTAGTTCGGCGCGGTGGAGGGGTGATATTTCTGCTCTGCTGTGTGTCAAATAAGCTGGCGGATACCTACGCTTTATTTCCACATCAAAAGCCTGAGAAAGGAAGCCTTAACAGGAGCACTGATAAGAGTCACGGAGACTTCGAAGAAGCTCGGTGTCTTATTCCCCCTCGCTCCCAACCCACTGAAGCATCGCAGCAGGCCACGGCTGTAATAATTTCAGATTTACAGTCCTACTATATTTCTTAATATAATTTCTCCTGTAATTGCAGGCAGTAAATACAGAGTTGCGACTAATTTCCAAATATGCGGCTTTGGCTGAAATGCCAGAGGCTTTCGGGTTTTTTTTTTTTTTAATAGTCTTTGAGTGCTCGAAAAGGAGAGAAAAATATATAAATAAATAAAACAAGGGGCGATTTCATTGTCTCAGTGTGTTGTATTATTTTCAGTCCAGCGGTGTAAAAAGGAGACACATGGAAACGTCAAACAGCCTAGTCTGTGCATCCTGTTCTTTCAGCCCTGGTCCTGTTAAATGACCCCTTTGTCCCCGTCTTTTTCAACGGGAGTCTAATAATGATAATTGTGGACTAAATTGCAGCTTGAGAACAGAGAAGGCTGACAGTAGCTTCCTGAAGCTGTGTTCTACTCGTGCCCCTGCGGTCATCCACGGAGCACATAAACAAGCAGAGCCGTGCAAAAGAAACACACTCGTACACTCACACACACACACAAAAGCCTTGATATTTAAAAAAATAATTTAAAAAAATAAAAAAAAAAGATCCCTCGTCTCCTCCCTCCACTCGTACTATGCCTATGTGGTCATTTGTGTTATTCACTGCTGAGAGGAACAAGGCACAAACAAGCACACACACACACACACACACACACACACATACAGCACCAGTTCTAATGGCGACATAAACAATTCTGATTTGTGAGCCGCCTCTTGCTGCTGCTTCTTCTTCTTTTTTCCTTCAAGGACAAGAGAAAAGAAAAAGAGAAGAGAAAAAAAAGAAAAGGAAAAAAAAAAAAATGTGTGAATTAGTCAAGGGCAACCCAAAAAAAGGTGAAGAGAGAGACGTCTTTATCCTTGATAGAGTCTTTGACCTCATTAGAATTACTTTGTTGGTGGGAGAAAAAAAATAAATAATAATAATAAAACGGATCTGAATGTGTGATTCTGCTAAAGAACCTAAAGGCATGTCTGAATGTGGCTGCCAGATGAAAACAATTTCGCTCGCTCTTGTTTAATTATGTCTTTCACTTCTCTAATTGCCAGACTGCATGGAGGCAACATGCACCCAATTTTAGATAGGAGCGAGTGAGTAAGATATTATTTGATGATTAAAGGGAAGGTAGAAGGAGTCCTTTGCATTTCTTTGTTTATGAATTAATCAAGATGTAATTCCTGAAAATTACTGACAGGTGACTTGCACTAATAATCTTCTTGGCAGCGAAAAAAACGACATTGCTTCTATGGGAACTGCATATTTATTCAGATCAAGACGTGCGAATTCCACACGGCCGTACATTGCTCATGCTTCGCCCGCCTTCTCCGTCTGCTCTCCCACACACGTACACACACACACACACACACACACACACACACACACACACACACACACTTACCCCTTCTGTTCGCTCCCTGGGTTTTGTCTCCAGCTCAGGCAGACCGATCTCCTCTTCTGTGCCGGATCAGCTGTAGGTCTTTTGCATTGGTAATTCGCTACGCCGGCCCAGGCTGACCGAACCTGGCTCTCTGATTGATGGAGGAAACATCAGATGCTGGCAGACCAGCCTGAATAAGGAAGGCGCTGTTGCAAAGCAATACCTTCAGTCAGACCGAACAAACTTTTAGACAAACTGTTGAGATCTTTCAGAACCATGCAAAATATGAAATGCAGCCAACTTCCTGGTGCATGTTTGTAATGGAAGGGAGAGACAAATGTGATTGGCCTTGACAGGAGACTGTCTTGAATGGTGCAAACGTTTTAAAGAATGGCGTACGTCCGTGAACGTCGGAGGGCCGTTGCAGTCGCTCTCGTCAACATTTAGCGAGTAAATCAACAAACAACAATTCATCCCCCAACACCACTTGCACGTTACAAGGAGTTACCGCCACATCCTTTGTATAGTCCTGACCTCTCGCTCCAAGCCATTTCCACATGTTTGGGCCATTAAAGGAGTTCCTGGGAGGCCAGCGTTTCAGACATGCAGCATGGCTCTGGTGTACTGAGAAAACTTTCTAGCTTGATGGCATCCAAGCACTAGTGAAACACTGGGATAAGTGCATTAGTGTAGCAGTTTTTTTTTTTTTTTACTCTCATCACTGTGCACTGTCATACTGCACAATCAAAAAAAGTCCCGGTTTGACCCGAACACCTGTCGTACAAAGATAGGCTCCGTATTGGGTCACCCAGATTCGATGTTTTTTCTTTTTTTCATGTTTTTCGACATTTTACTACTCCTGTGCTTGTGTGCATTGCCTGAAATAATGCGATGACCCAACTCGATGATAACTCCTCTGTAAAAAATCACTCTGACCCATTTCGATGTAAAGTAGGCCTAGTGCACAGCGCCTATTCTCTCCATCCATTCCTTATGGCTCGAACGAGCAAACGGGAGCGAACGAGTCGCATCTCCGCCGCCTATAAAGAGCATTGTCTTACACAAACCAATTTATTACGATTCCCACAAGAAAGAAAATGGAACCGAGTTTGATGATAATGCACTGTTTTCATATACTGTAGACTCTGATAGTCCCCGAAGGCTGGTTGAAAGTGAGAACAAGGTGGG
>JAQMYJ010000007.1:4142765-4179602 GCA_030014305.1 Clarias laeviceps | reverse complement strand
AAAAAAAAAATAAAAAAAAAAAAAAAAAAAAAACAAACCAAAAAAAAAAAAAAAAAGAAAAGAATGTCGCCACTTTAATTAGCGCACTACGAAAAGTGCATGTGCTTAATACACGGGACGTTTGTCGAGCCGCATGCATTATGTATGACAATTCTGGAAATCCAAGTCACGCCGTTGAATTATTTAGCGAGTTGTATAGCGCCATAATCTAGCCCGTGCCAGCCTGCCAGGGTTTGAGATGCGCCGTAAAAATCGGCGGGTTATTATTAACTCATAACCCGATACGTCTTTGTGTCTCTGCGCGAATCTCGGGAATCAATCGGGAGCACGCTGATGTGTCCGAGCGTCTGAAAGGGCAGGGATTGGAAAAATGATTGAGAGGACAGGACGGGTGGATGATTTATTGACCGATGCATGACTTTCAACTGGAATGCTGAAAAGTCTGAGCATCACCTCTACCACCTGCTTTAAAAAAGAAAAAAAAAAAAAAAGACATTAGATAGAACATTATACAATACAGTGCATAGATAATGCAGTATAGTGCACTTTCGTATGCGTGTGCACGTGTCAAGGTCTACAAGACATCCTTCTTGAAGGATAAAGAATTATTGCTTACTCGGTGTTGCGTGGTTTGGTTATTTAATTACCCCAGCAGGCAACAGAAGCCATTAGCGGAGAGAGAGAAAGAGATGTACAGCACAGGCGTGACGCAAGACCACAAAGACCACTGACCCTTGAAGCCGGAAATACAAAAGTACTTAATCTGCCTGGTCGAGGCATCTCAAGCTTTTGCGGTTTTGGTTTTCAGACTACATCGTCGTCTTATGGGTTTTTTATCGCGACTCTTGGACACGTCAGACAGGAGCGATACAGGATTTACGACTACGTTCTGCTTTTCATCTCCAGGCTTAAAATTGCTCTCCGGCAGCCTGCTTTTCACAGGCTTTTTGAGGTTTTGTGTTGTTTTTTTTTTTTTTTTTTCCCCCCATCGATCTTACAGTAAACAGTGGTTTTCTTCTCCTGTTCTCTCCTCGTACAACGCAGGTGTTTGGAGAAGCAAAGCGCTGTTAGTCCCCGTCAATATTTGCTCGAGCTCCTCCGCGCTGCACACTATAACCTTAACCGCTAATGGTAGACATGCCCGGTGCTGAAAGGCGTCATCATTAGACTTGCAATAGATCACACTCAGGTTTGAGCTGATAGATGTTTAAGAAAAAGAAAGGGAAAGAAAAAGGGGGAAAAAATCATGCTTTTTCTGCTTTACAAAGCAAAGTAATGACATCTTAGCAAGTCGAGATATGGCAAGAATAGACGAATGCATCTAGCAGTTCTTATTATAAGAGTCAAATAAAGCAAAATCTACAATAACATTGATGCTATTCCTATATCATTTCAAGCTTTATACATTCTTTATCTTGTTTATGCTTTAAAAAAATAGACACAAAAAAGGACTTTAAATCTGCCAATAAATCAAGCGTAAAAAAAAGATTTAAATCGGTTTCATAATCATGTATTAAAGGTCCCGCATTTTACTACTTCTACCAAGTTAAATCAAGTCTCAGAGCTCCCCCAAAGTGTGTGTTAATTCTCCAGCTGAAACACTCCTCAGATAATTCTGGGAAGGGGATCTTCTTATATGATGTCACAAAAGGGAGAAATCTAATTGGCTTGTATAGGAAAATGGAAGGGGAGAAAAAACACAGAGATAAAAATGGCAGAAAAATGGCCCAAACATGTGGAAATGTGGAGCAAGTGGGTGACAAGTTATCGGTCGGTTTTCGAGGATCAGGCGTTCCACTTGCTGAATGTTCACAGGAACGAGTGCAGTGGGCTCCGAGCCCGCTCGACCAGGATCGTACAGCCTTCTTTAGAAAGTTCGCACCGTTCAAATGTCTCATCACCGTACTGCGCTTGAAGTCTCCCGTAAACATCAATCGCTTTTCTGCCTTTATTCATGAGAAATCTCATCATGGGTGAGTCCCGGTTTTCACTTGAACGGCCCTCGTGAAAACTCTTTGCTACAGTACGTTGTAAATCACAAATATTGACCCTCTGGCCTCGGGGTCAAGCTCTGTAATTAGTCAAATTGACAATTGCTGCGGTGATGGAGAACTCGACCACTCAAAGCAAATTAGTGCGTTACTGAAATTGGGAAAGTTTTAAGAGACTTTTAATGAAAAAAGCATGAAAAGCCATGAAACATTAAATACGCAGACACTTTCACGCTGATGTTTTCTATCTTTGGATACTGTGTGCTCTGTGTGCTGTATGTCGTTCCGTAATGGAGTATGGACGGGCGTGCTTTGTTGTTCAGATCCATCTTCACGGCCGTGTGACTTTGGGTCCTAAAATGCTATTGAATAAGAGGTAATAAAAATATTCAATAGAATACAGTATACATGATACATGTTTAAATAAATGTCATATTAATGAGAAACTTGAATCTCTTTGGAGCTTTTCTGATTACCCAAAGTGAAAATCTAAATGTAAAAATCCATGCTGATAACTAAAAGCATATAAACTCAGACTGTAAAGAAATCTCGGATGGTGCTGAAGATCACGGTGCTAATTATAAAGACTGAAGTTGCTCCGAGTGGATTTTCCCATTACGCTAGTACTTTCTGGACGACGCTCCCGAACAGTAAGAAGCTTTTGAAACTGTCCTCCATCAGAGATGAACAATTTGTTCGCTCCATGCTGTGACCCCAAAACACACACACGCACACACACACATATATATATACACACACAAAGCTGGGTTTTGTGGTGCACTTTGCCTTGAGGGAATGAATAGAGGCAGGATGCTGCTGAGCCTCCACTGCCTGGGTGGGAACACACAAGATTGTTCAAATCACCAGCTGTGTTTTGAAGTACCATCCTGCTTCTTTATTATTTCAGAATTATGCTGGCGACCCAGCAGGGCATTCCGAACCCTCGAGGGCTCTTGGGATGCTTCTCACGGGCCTCCTTGTGCTTAATTGTCTAAGTGGCAGGATCCACTTTAGGGTTCTGTTTGTTTGATTCAGATGTAGATTATTTTGTATCGGATGTCCTGTTCGGGAAGAATATAAGAATTCATATATCATTAAATTATTATAAAGACTAATACGACAAAGGAATAATTATATATATAATTATATATATATATATATATATTGCCATGTGAAATCATGTGCCACCTTTTTCTTCTTTTTTTTTATTTTTTTATTCTCTTTTCTTTTCTTTTTTTTAATGTTGGCACTCACCCAAGTTGAACTCAAGTCGTCTTTTCTTCTTCTTCTTCTTCGGGTGCCCCCAGGTAAGTTCCTATGCTGGGGAACAAGGGTCTTTCTTGTGAGAAGCCAACAGAGAGGGATCTTCTTTTTTTTTTCCCCCCTGCACTCATTTGACTTGGAAAAATCTTCTTTTTTAACTATAATAAAATGTTAATTTAAGAAACCATCATTGCCCATCTTTTTTTTTTTTTTCCCAGCAGTTTTGAAACAAACCACCTCCTGCGTGGAGTTTCTTTCTAGAGGAATAGTACATGACTGGTGTAACTGGAATTGTGTAGAGTTACCCAAAGAGGGATTTTCGGTTGTCAAAACATTGTGGCGATGTTCATTTTTCGATGTTCATTTTCATGTGCATTATTCATAATGTTATTATGAGGAAAAGTTGACTAAATGACAATGGGACAACAGATGAAAAAAAATATGACTTCAAAACTATACTGCTCAAAAAATGAAGGGAACGGTTTGACTATACATGTTCGAGTCAAACCGGGACTAAGTTGTTGTTGTTAGTCTTTCGACTCTTCCTGTCAGAGGGGACCATCAAGTCCGCACAATAACTTGGCACAAGTTTTTTACTCCAGATGCCCTTCCTGAGGCAACCCTCCCATTTTATCCAGGCTTGCAAACAGTGGCTAGGGTTTGGGCATTGGCTGGGAATCGAACCGGGCCCTTTTGCATAGCAGGCGAGAAACCTACCACTGAGCCTTCAATGCCCCAAAAAGTGTTTCATTAAAAGTGATCCTTATTATTTTGTGAGCAGGATATATTTATTTCCATCTCTCAGCTGAAATGCATGTCTGTAATGCTTTTCTTCTTGATCACATTTTTTAAAGCGACTAATCTAATGGTCTGAGCAAGGCCTTGAACTCCATTTCCTGCAGTGAGAGAGCTTATTGTACCATTGGGCTGGTAGTGCCGCTGAGGCTAGTACACACAACGATCAGCCACTACCGAGTGAGTTGAATAATATTGATGATCAATTATGTACCAGTAAACTGGTGGCAGGGTCATGGGCTCCCAAGACTCTTCCATGCCTGTGGGGGACCAAAGGCCAGCCTGTCTGGAACGATCCCATAGAAAAGCCAATGTACACTAGCACAGATTTCTTAAAAAAAAAAAAAAAAAAAAAAAGTTAATGCTGACTTTCATAAAAGCGTATCAGAACACCCAGTGCACCACAGCCTGCCTGCCATGGTACTCAGCAGGCAAAAAGATCATGATTGTTGATCTTGCCTTCAAACTCCCCAGATCTCAATCTGACTGAGCATCAATGGGATGTGCTGGAACAAGTCTGATCCATGGAGGTCCCACCTTGCGACTTACAGCATTTAAAGGATCTGCTGCTAACATCCTGGTGCCAGACACCACAGCACACTGTCAGATGTGTTTTTGAGTCATGCCTCAAAGGGTCAGAGCGTTCTTGGTGGCAAAAGGGGAACCGAAATCCTAGGTGGTTTTAACATTAGTGGTTTTAAGGTTATGACTGATCAGTGTATATTGCTTTGTCAACCAAGGGAAGCTATTGTGTCCTTCCGAGTCTCCGGTCGGAATTCTAAGCAGTGTTAGAAACTTAATGTGGTCACATGTGCAAATGGTACAAACATTGTGCGAACACTACAATTAAAGAATGAGGTTTAGTTGTTTTGTGGGTGCATTTGTAACGTTGCGTTTGGGTCATTCAACGTTATCTCGATGGCATTTTATCATAGTCATTCTAACATTCACGAACAACATTGCAACCTAATGACATCTATATGATAGCGGTCATCTAACGTTAGGGGTCCCATCCAAACTTGTGCCATTTTTTAATCATTAATCACATACACGGTTATATTATAGGTGGATAATAAAAATCAGAGATTAGACCGTCAGTTGAAACGTTCACAAGAAAAAATCTCTTCAAACTGCTCAAAGTTTGGGTGAGAAAAACATCCCTCTTGAAAGATAACAAGAAGTCTGCTGTGTAATTATGACTAATCTGTAAATGATGTATGGAAATTCTAACTTTGATGTATGGATCATTTGCAAATCACAACATGGACATTTTGATGATATAAATTAGGAATTATAGTTGTGAATAAATTTGTGCTTGCAATTTTATTAATCTGATTATGGAGCAGTTACGGCTGCGTAATCGCATTTAAGCGCAATTACTTTCCAGAGGGAACGACTCCATGTGGTAAAGTTCGTAATACTAAAGCCTCCTGTTCCTCATGTTTAGTCCTGAAAACGGTGTATGTTTATGGAGAAGTTGAATAACAGATGGCATTTTTGGTCATCACTGATCACAATCCTGATAGGGGACCGGGTGGAGGGGTTTGTCCCTGGGTAATTACAGTACAGGGGTTCGACCTGAGCAGTTGACCTTGTCGTATAGTGTGAACACTCGCTAGCACTCCAGTTTCTCACTGTTCCCACTGCGGTTAAATCAATGGTCGGTCCAAATGTGGAACAGGGTTCGCCTTTCCACTGAGGTGCAGCGTGCGCTCGTTTTTTCCCCTCCAGTGTTCTTAGATTGCTGAGTTGCAGGACATGTGGGTAATATGAACCCAGCGACTGCGGCCTTGTCTGTTACACCCATCGGGCTTGTCAGCACTTGTGTTTTGTACACAATCTTATCTGTTTAGGGCAAGTCTTGTTACACCTCGCCTTTTGCCGTTTACCTGAGTAAATAAAATGTGCTTTGTTGTCATAAGAGTCCCGGAGCCACAGGGACAGTTAGAGCCCTACCCCGGATATCACCTGGTTTTAAGGTGGGGGAAGGGTCTGACCCATGGTAGGACCAGCAATCCTGAGAAACAAAATTGTAACAGTTGAAGAGTATCCAAATATGGACGAGTGTTTTGGGCATCGCATCTGGTTTAATCCTAAACCCAGGTTACTGTTTGAGGCAGTAGGTTCATGCATGCAGGTGTATTCCTGCTCCCAGTATAGGCTCTGGATCCACCATATCCCTGATCCCTGATCAGTAAAAGCGCCTACTTAAGTCGAACGAATGGAAGTGGTATTCTCCAAATCAATATTTTGCTTTTATTTCTTTCTGGAAGAGGAAGAAAAAAAAAAACTCTTAAAACTCTCCCTTCCTTTCTATCTCCTGAGGAATGCTGGCACAACGGTAATAGACTTCCATACTGGCACTTAATGTCTCTGAGCGAGGGATCACTGGCGCCTTTTTAAACTTAGATCCATCTACAGACTACGGCTCTATGATTGATCCAAAGAAGGAGGAGTTAGTAACTCTTTTCATCTGGTCAGAGAATTGTTTGCAATACAGCCTCTCTCTCTCTCTCTCTCTCTCCCTCTCTTTTTCCTTCCCCACACACAGTTCATTCTTGTCATTTTAGATCAGCTGTTTCATGGTTCAAGTCGTGACCTAATACAGATACCTGATGATGAGATTATTCTGTCATCGACGTGAACTTTGTGCGTTCTCCACAAATCGATCGACATAAAAGTCTGTTCTGGAACAAAGCACCCACTCTAGTACAGTTTAACGTTAAGAAGACAGGACGTTCGAATAGACGAGGGGTGTTCAAGTCAAACCGGGACTATTGAACACTGTTATGAGAGTAAAACCTCCCTTAATATATTTTTTCACATATAATCCCCTGCTACACTAATGCATTTATCACAGTGTTTTACTAGTGCTTGGATACCATCAAGATAAAAAGTATTTGTTAGTACGTCGGAGCCATGATCTGACTGCCTGCCTCATATCTGAAACTCCTTTAATGGCCCAAACATGGAAATGGCTTGGAGTGAGGTCAGAACTATATGGGAATGTGGCAATAACTCTCAGCCAAGTTACTGTAATGTGCAAGTGGTGTTGGTGAATGAATGTGTGTACAGTTCCCATAGACAGATGCGTCTCTTCCGCGAGTTGACAAGTTATCTGTCGATTTTCGAGGATCAGACGTTCCACTCGTTGAATGCTCACAGGAATGTCATTCATGTATGTACGGCTTTCCTTGAAACGTTTGCTCCATTCAAATGTTTTACTGCGGCTAAGAGTCTCATCATCGTACTGTGCTTGAAGTCGTTTTTATGACTTCATTCATGAGAAATTATTACAAGTACCGGTTTGACTTGAACGCCTCTCGTTTTTGCCCCGGCACTGCCCGTACCCCCCCCCCCCCTCTTTTTTTTGGTTTGCTTAGTTTTTTTTTCCTGAATAACCATGAGAACTATGATTATTTTCATTTTACACAGGAGCAAATGTGTTCATAACAAACATACTGTAGAAACCACCCAGGTCACATTCGGCTCTGATGCTGTGTTTTTGTTTTGTTTTGTTTTTTTATTTGCCTCAGCTAAACCAGAGGACCAGTCCATTACTGGTGTGTCAAAAAAAAAAAAAAAAAAGGAAAAGAAAACCCTAGATGCTGAAAAGAAAAGGATTTCATTTGGTGAGGAATGCTGCTGAGTCTTTATAAGGTCAAGTGCCTTTTATAGCTGTAGATTGTGTACGGTTGCGTCTTTTGGGTTTCGCTGCTTAATTTCCATACAATTAATGACTGATGCTTTCCTTGACAACTCACTTCAAATAATGTGTAGTGTTTGTGTTGTTCTGGCTGTCTGGCACTGCAGTTTAAGCAGAATGTTCTTTTTTTAAAGAGCGCGCACACACACACACACACACAGTATAGTGTGTATAGTGACAGAAACAGTGGTTCTTTATTCCAGTCCTGGGTGCATGTTTCCCTGCTCTAAGGGCCCTAACACACTGCACCAGTGTCAAAGTAACCAGGGCTGATGAAAAACCCTCTCCAAACACTCGCTTTCCAACACATAAACATGACGGCTGGCGGCCAGTATGTACATAAATTCTGCACATGCTTCTAATGAAATAAATCCAGGTGGTGCCTGCAGTCAGTATTTGCATAACTAACTGTTATGGCACTGTATTCTTGCATTTATAGTAGAATAGACTCAGAGGCACAGTGTTCGGTCTTTTTTAGGTATGGGCCATGTTTTTATTTTTTATATTGGTTCTTGGCTAATGCTTCCTTGATTTTAAGACAGAGTATTCCTTGTTTTAGGCTAAGTGACCTTGTCTTTATGGTAACCATTCCTCGTGTTTACAGCTAAGTATTCCTTACTTTTAAGCTAAGTATTCCTTTATGGGAAACTATTTATTTGTTTTTAGGCTAAGTATTCCTTGCTTTTAGGCTAACTTTTCCTTGTTTTTAGACTAATTATTCTTTTGTTTTTAGACTAAGTATTCATTTGTTTTTAGGCTAACTATTTCTTTGTTTAGGCTAACTATTCCTTGTTTTTATGCTAACTAGTCCTTGTTTTTATGCTAACTAGTCCTTGTTTTTAAGCCAACATTTCATTGTTTTTAAGCCAACATTTCATTGATTTTAGGCTAAGTATTCCTTTTGTTTTTTAGGCTAAGTATTCCTTTGTTTAGGCTAAGTGATGCTCACTTTTAGGCTAACTTTTCCTTGTTTTTAAGGCAACTATTCCTTGTTTTTTGGCTAAGTATTCCTTGTTTTTTAGGCTAACATTTCCTTGTTTTTAAGCCAACTATTTGTGGTTTTTAGGCTAAGTATCCTGTTGTTTAGGCTAAGTGATGCTCGCTTTTAGGCTAAGTATTCCTTGTGTTATTTGCTTGTTTTTTAGGCTAACTTTTACCTGTTTTTAAGCCAACTATTCCTTGTTTTTAGCCTAAGTATTCTTTGTTTTTATAACTATTCTTTGTTTTAAGGCTAAGCATTTCCTTGTTTTTAGACTACTGTAAGTATTCTTTTACGGCAAAGTATTTCTTGTTTTTAGGCTAACAATTCCTTTTTGGCTAAGAGATCCTTGATTTTAGGATAAGTGTTTCTTGTTTTTAAGCGAACTATTCCTTTACTTTTAGGCCAAGTGTTTGTCATATTAACGTCGACTAATTGTAGCAACCGGTTGATTCTATTGATAGACTAAATTTACTACTGGAATGCTTTAACATGTTAACAAATATATAATTCTAAAACACTACAAACAAATCAGCAGTACAGCACTATGCTTTGAAATTGTTAGTTATTTTACTCTAAGAACACATTCATAATCATGTAGTTTTGTAATTTTCTTCTTTTTTTTGTTTTTGTTTTGTATGTCCCCCCCCCCTCCCCCATAACAAAAATTTGTGCTTTGATTTTCAGCTGATGATAGTAATCAGTTGTATTATATGGCCTTTCTATAGTCCGTCATATTACAGCCAGCTCTCCACATTTCCGCTGCTAAGTGAGCCGTGTCATACCTAAATACCCGTGCTGAATTTGGTTACCCATCCTGCCCAGAGTCCATGTGTGTTTTGCCAGAACATACAGGCACAACCATAAATAGTGCACACCGTGGAATGAGTGAACACAATCGTCACAGAATTCCATCCCTGCTGGCACAAAAATAAAAAGTAATCCAACTTTCTGGTGGAGAGCAGGGATAAGCAGCTTTAAAAATCAATTTAATGCCCTTTTGTTTTATTTACTCAATAATATTTTTACTACACCATGAACAAAGTAAAAGCTGTACAGTTGTGGCGAATTCAAAATGGCTCCCTATACACTTAGTTTTCTGTCCTGTTTGGAATATAAAACCTAACACGGTACTGTATATACAAGGGGCGTTTGAGCCAAACCAGGACTTTGAATTGGGCAGAATAACTGAACACAATTATGAGAGTAAGAATTCCCTATATTTCCCTTTATAATCCCCTGTTATACTAATGCCTGTATCTCAGTGTTTCACTAGTGCTTGGATACCATCAAGGTAGTTTTATTAGTACATTGGGGCCATGAACAGACTGTCTGCTTCATGTCTGAAATGTTGGCCTCCCAGGGCTGTTCAGGACTACCAGAGGTGGCAATAACTCCCATCTCTTCCCACATACAGGTTCATCTCTTCTCCGAGTTAATCACTCGATTTTCAAGGATCAGGCGTTCCGCTTGCTAAATTTTCACGGGAACGACTGTAATAGTCTCCATTTGCACCATTTACATGTTTTACTATGGCTAAAAGTCTCATCACCGTATTGCGCTTGAAGTCTTCTGTAAAGACGTCTATCAGCTTCACTCATGAGAAATTTCATCACAAGTCCCGGTTTGACTTGAATGCACCTCGTATATAAAAGGTATTGTCACACTTGGCTGTGTTTTCATGCATGGCCAGCCATAAATAAAACGTACCGTATCCTCTTTGTTTTCAGTAAACACTGAAGTATTGTCAGTGTGTTTTTGGAGCAAACGCTCTTCCTCCTCCTTTACTAGTTCACACTGTGGAACGCAAATAACACAGTGGCACACATTTCAGCATCAAATGAGATATGCCTGCTTTCATTTTCAAAAGAGTCTATTCAAATTTCAAATTCTACCCAAAACGCTGTAGGGTTAGCCTCGGGATCATATTTATATTTTTGTTTGCTCTTCCCCCAGCAAGCGATTATGATTTTATGAAAATGAACATCCTTTGCTCACCACAATATTAAGAATAACATCTATATTAGAATACTTATATTGAAAAATTATGAAAGCCTTCATGAGAAAAAAAACGGCATGGTCACTCTAGAGAAAGCCTGGGTTGCTTCTTCTTCTTCTTTTTTCTTTCCACAATAAATGACACTGTGTGCACATTGTTGTTGGCAGTCTGTTCCACAAAGTGACAAGACTCTGGAGGGGCTTACGCAGATCGACCAAATCCACACCAGGTGGTCCACGGCTAGATCTGGCACCATCTCTGAGGCGTTTATAAAGATGTGACATACCAACATAAGGGAGGATTAGGGTTTTTTTTCGACCTGTTGCGCACACACACATACAGTATAACGCACCCTGTGATTACTGTAAGCGTCTTAGCAAAAGCTCTAACGCACCGTGCTTAATAAGAGTTAGGCCGGGTGGGATGTTTACAGAGAGAGAGACACTTAAGCTTAAAGAAAGGCGCCTAAGTGTCATTACTTCAACTGAACTTCCAATCCCGGCTCTTCCTCTCAGGTATTTAGTTTAGAGCCAGTTATATGCTGGAAATATCAGGTGTCTGGGGATTCAAAGTCTGTTTGAGCATCTCGGATGTTCGGCAGCATTTGCTAAAGTTTAAATTGGCAAAAAAAAAAAAAAAGAAGAAGATGATAGAAGTTCTAACGCTTTGAGAACATTTGATGAAGTTCTACATTTTCACACCACTACAGGATTTCTACAGGAAGTTATGTTCCTACCATTGTTCTCTCTTTTCCTTCTTTCCTTGCATTCTTTCTTTCTTTCCTTCCTTTCAATTGTAATCCAAGACCTCGTTGCTCATTCTCTGTAATGAAAGTTACATCACCAGTGAGTCATGTTGCCATCGCTGAGTGTTAAGAGGTGCTGCCTGAATCAGGAGTATTGATTTTATGTACTTGCCGTGTCCTCTTCACCTCAACACGTCTCTCTCCCTCTCTCTCTGCATGTATCGTCATATATCGCCGCTGTCGGTTGCAAGCTTTGGATGCCCATATTTCGTTATTATTATTATATAGTTATTATTTTATATTCATTATATATATATATTTTTTTTTATAAATCAATGGTATTTGCCAGCCTTAAAGTCTGTCTCTAGGTTTTGTAGATATTTAACTAAAGTATAATGTAACTAAAGAGCTTGCGATCAGAAACTCGACAGATCCTCAAACTGTCCCCAAGGTTTTTTTTTTCTCTTAAATTTTCTGTATGGGACATACATCATTTAGACCTGACATGTGAGATCAGGGAACTGACAAAAATAAAAATAAAAGGTTTCACTTTAACACACAAACATATCAACCGAATCAAATAATCGATTTTAATCTTAAGTGCTCGTTAATTAATCTAAAATTGGTAAATTCCTTGAAAACATAACGCAGCTTGTACAGAAAATAGAAACCGCTTCCATTTTCCGCAAATGTGAGCGTATCGCTGCTTCTTTTTCTTCTTTTTGAGTTTATGTGTGGTTTGTGCAATACCGCCACCTACAGGACTGGAGAGAGGAGCAGAAGCAAGTGGGAAATATAGTTAAACGTCCCAGTGGTGCTCCAGTCTATTATCATCACTCGTGTAATGCCTCTCGTCCAATCATATTGCTCGGTCAAAAATAACTGATATATAATGCTTATAAGATCAAACGCGGTCATCTTTAGCGCTACTGAATCGAATCAAATTGTAACTCGCAATGCCCCCAAAATGGAATCGAATCAACGGTCTATCTTTGATTCACAGTTCTGGTACAAACAAGAATAAAAACTGCAAGAGCGAGGCAAATTTAGTCCTTTGAAAGGGACAGAAGTAGGATGAAAAAAAAAATAAATAAAAATAAATCTGGTGAACAGTTCTGCTTAGCACTGAATGACGTGCCTCACCCTGCTGCTCTACACTGGTTCTTTATATAGTTGAAATATTTGTGGCTGTTGGTGCGTCTTTTGTGTGTGTGTGTGTGTGTGTCTATCCTCAGATACTACTCTTTTACTCGTTAATTCATTTCATTGTTTATTGCGGAGGTTCATGTTCGAAGGACATTATATGATTCAAGGATTTTTCAGACCAGCCCACTTTGTTTGTGTATGTGTACGTGTACGTGTGTGTGTGTGTGTGTGTAGGTAATGTGGTTTAAAAGCCTTATTTGTGCTCATTGTGCAGGTCTTCCTGAGGGAGACTTGGCCCGCTTCCAGAGTGGATGCATAGGGAATCAAAAGGCTTCACTACAGGCTGGGCTCTCAACAGAAACCTTAGCTCATTTCTAAATCACTTCATGCTTTTATATATCAATTACACACCGCTTATGCTGCAGTGGAGCTTACAGGGCCGCGTGCTTTTACTTTCCCGTTTGTTCAAGTGCTCGGAATCCTTTCAGCGCTGTTAGATTACACCACGGCCAGATCTCAGGCTCAGTAGCCCTTTTTTGCCAAATATCAGTATTTACTTTTTTTGTGGTGATTCTAGAAATAACCTGTCAAAAGTAGCAACCTGACCACGCGAAACGCAAAAGATGTAGATCTGAACAAACCAGTCAACGTCCATTTGTCCTCCTCCATCTGTCCTTGTTCCGGCTTGCGTGCTATCAGGTTACAGGATCGTGTTCTGTTATTTTGAAAGAGGAAACCGAACCTTATCCGGCATGCGTACATCTGCTGCACATCTCATCAGGGTTTACTGATCCGAGGTGCTTTTGGGCAAACTGTACACACGCAAGGCTGTATGGCTTTTAATCTGGCCCTGGGATTATGTTAATCTTCGTGGGGTTATTTGATGGCATGTAAATTCTAGGCATCTGTATGTGTGATGTGGCAGCACGGTGGCCTTAGTGGTTAGCACTGTTGCCTTGCACCTACAGGGTCCGGGTTCGATTCCCACCTCGGAGTTTGTGTGCATGTTCACAATGTGCTTGGTGGGTTTCCTCCGGGTGTTCCGGTTTCCTCCCACAGTCCAAAAACATGCAGATTAGGACTGATTTCTGTTCCCCAAATTGGCCGTAGTGTGTGATGTGTGTGCCCTGCGATGGATTGGCACCTCGTCCAGGGTGTACCCCCTCTCCTGGGATCGGCTCCTGACCCCCCCTCCCCCCGTCACCCTGTATACAGAATAAACTGGTACAGATAATGCATGATGAGTATGTATGATGTTATAAACACACAAATCTATATAATTAAATGTATATAGCATTAAAGTATTTATTATAACAATGGACTTGTAAACCCAGCCTGGACAAAACGAAATCTGTTCAATCTTTTCAATTGTTTTAGAAGCAAAAATCCCTCCAAACCCATCAAGGACGAGTCGATCTCTGGAACAATCACTTTTCTATCATAACGTTTGATTTATTTGACTGAAGACGTGCACATCATGTAGTCAGAGTAATTGGATGTGCAGTACAAGCAACAGCGAAGGGCGAAAATCTTCCCCCCCAGAGAAAGGGGATTAATTCCGCAGTTTAGAGCAGTAATCTGTTTTGTGCTGCTTAAAATATAAACCATCGGGCTTTATATTTATATCTTCGGTGATGGAGTGAGTGCTGTTAGGAATTAAGACCTGCTAAATATCTCTTCTCTTTTTATTTTCGTTTTCCCCCATTTGTAAATAATGCAGGCGGGACAGGAAACGAATGGCCATGGCATTTAGTTCGTTAAGGCCAGACGATTGATTGGGTTGGTTGCCACAGGAAAGCACGCAAGTGGTTAATTAAATTTGATTACTTTGAAATGCGCCAGAGAATCGGCCTGATCAATGCTATCGCCGCTAAATGGTGGCGTCCTCTTTTGTTTTGTCTCCCTCTCTGTCTGTCTGTCTTTCTCTCCTTCTTTCTTTCTTTCTCTAGGTCACTCCACATTGTCATGATGTACTATACATCATCAAAGCCTGCACCTGTAAAAAGCTCTAGTTTTTGTTCTTTTGAAACAGTATTGTTTGTGTGGTTTTTTGGTTACCCGCTCAGCCCCTGTTTATAACGACATTATTGTAAACACTAATCGTTCTTTGTGTATGTAGCTTTATAGTACGCGCCTACAGATGGCGGATCTCCCTACGTGCCTTGTGACTTAAACAGCAGTTCGAAAAAAGTTTCCTGTCTTCGCTCGTTCCTTCTTGAAAACGCAGCCCCTATTTATTTCACTTACAGTAGCTCAAGCTTTTAAAGAGTCTACATTCAGGTAGAACTCTAGCGATTCTTCACAATTTATGTATAATTGATCCGTTGAGACGTAAACAAAGTCTTTGCGATTGTTAAGATGAAAAATGCAAGCTTTTAGAGACACGGACGACATAAAAACGGTTATTTGGAATATTTTCTTTTTTTTTTTTTTTTTTTTCCAAAGGAATACCTGGTGGCTGTTCTGTCGCACGCCAGCAGGTTTTCCTCGTCTTTTCTGCCGCCATGTTTTGCATCCACTCGTCCCATTTGACGAATCAGTCGCTGCAAATCAATACAGAGTTCTTCTTCTTCTGACTGATCACCTTTATCTCCACGATGAAACATTTGAAGTAGTGCCAGATGATGATCAATCCTCCATGCACAGATCACAAGATCTCATTGAATGGTCGATGAGTGTGAGTACAAGGTGTGAATCATATGCAGTGGCCTGGACCAGATCTCAACTGAACTAAAAGCTTCAGGGAGATTTGCAAATTTAAAACAGTACTCTCACTGTCGCCTTGCACCTACAGGGTCCGGGTTCGATTCTCGCGATCATGTAACAGGATAAAGCAGTATAGACGATGAGTAAGTGAGTGAGATTTTATTCCCATATCGTGACCTCATATAAGAAGAGCCCCCTCAACGGGAGCAGTCGAAAGACCCACAATAATCAAGAAACCACAAATGACTATTTGGTCATTATAGTCTTTAGACGTGTTGTTGGTTGGTTTAAGGTTTCGTACAGCTGGATGAGGAACTTATATGGGTTTCTTGTGTTTAAATGAGGTATTCGTGGTAACTGGGTCGAATAGGTTCATTATAAAATACTCAGAAGTCGTCTTAGAAGAATAGTTACTGGTAGTGTGCATAAACAAACTGACTGCCACTGTGTCATAAAATGGCAGTTTTCCAATACCACCACTGTGAACAAATTCAGCTCTAAAAAAAGCCATTTGTTTTTAAAACCCCAAATTTTCCTTTTTTTTTTTTTTTTTTAAAAAGGTGTGTTAAATTTCGATTTAGAAAGAAAAAAAAAACATGAAACGTCCCTTTTTAAACGTGTGTGTAATGGACTCAGAGGATCTGAAGGGGGAAGCCTGGGGTCACCTTGGTGGAAACAGGAGACGCTGAAGTGTCTGAATAAAAAGTCATTAATGTCAACTCGGCAGGGACACGTGATAAGGGAGAGGAATCGCTGTTAATCCATGCAAATTTATACACTTTATCTACTTCTAGATCTCTGGTCAGTCTATCAAGATGTTCTTAAGGATGCTAGAACCCTTCCTTCCTCCCCCCCCCTTCATCCCTTTATCTTTCTTCCTTCGGTTATTATTTTTATCCCTTCTTTTCTTTCTCCTGTTTCTCCTTCTGTTGCCGTTCCTTGCTGCCCTCTTTTCTTCATTCAATCCTTTTTCGCCTTCCTGTTTCCTTCCTTCCTTCTTTTTCCTTTGTTCATCCCTTTCTTTTCTTTCCTATTTTTCTCCTCCATAATTTCTTCCTACTTTCCTTATTATTTTTCTTCCTTCCCTTCATTATTTATTTCATTCTTCCCTTCTATCAGTTTACCTTTTCTCCTTTCTTTCTCATCCCTCCTTCCTTCCATCCTTTTCCTCCATTTGCTCCTTCCTATATAAATTTTTCCCTTTTTTCCCTTATTTCCTTTCTTCTTCCCTCCTTCCTTCATTCCTTCCTTTCTTTTATCCTTCCCCATCCTTCCTTTCTTCCCCTACATTCGTCCATCATTTTTTAATCCTTCCCCATTCCTTTTTCTTCCCATTGTCTTTCCCCATTCCGTAATTCATTTTCCTTCCTCCCTTCTCTCTGCCTCCACAGTTATCCATTTTCATTCATTTCCATTCGTTCTCCCTTATTTCTCACTTGTATTTCCCTTGTTCCTCGGTACTCTTCCCCTCTTTACCTGCTTACACACACACACACACACACACATGCACACACAGAGTTATGTTCATTTGTCTCTATTGAGGGGTGTCTTCAGAGAGAGCACTGAGGATGCACTAAAATAGATCAGCCATTTCATACCGAGAGCGAGCCCATATACACTCACTTACATCAGACCTGTTCTTTTCCTCCCTGAGGTGTTCCCATATTCCACCAAGAATCGCACACACACATTTGTCATCTGAAACCCGGCCATGTACAGCGCCTGTGGGTTCATTCCTCAAGAAATCCGGTGTCAGAGATGCAGAACGTCTGTGTTTGTGAAAACACAGGGCTTTTTAACATGGGATAAGCTCTGGGCCTGCTTCTCAATTTACACACACACACACACACAGCGCTAAAGTGGCATTAATCGGGGCGTGGAGGGGGCGGGGGCGGTGTAGGGACCATCCAACATCTAAAAGTAGGTCTAAGACATGATGATAACACTTTTCGTAACACGTGAGCAAGCTTTCGGGCAGCTTTCAATAAAATATCCTGTTTCTCCTGTGAGGAATACGTCAGTCTCCGCAGCACCTCGGGCTCTGTAAATGCGAGAAAAAAGAAATTATACGAACTTTCAGCAAGCAGCCAATAAAGGCGTTTGAGCACAAACTCATTCAGGCATAGCCAGCCTGTGCACTTTTAGTTTCGATAGTGTTTATTAAAAAAAAAAAAAAGTATAACGGGAGCAATAAGACAAATAATAATAATAATAATATAGCCTTGAAAATTCTTAGTATAGACCATATTTTGTCTCTCGTCCTCTCTCGTCCTCTCTTGTCTCGCTTCCTTTCTCTAGGGATAGTTTGGATAGAGGCATATTATAAAACACTTTCCAGGAAAGTGCTCTTATCGTCTGTTTTAAAGTGCTGAAGCCTGGGTCATGTGATAGCATGTAGTGCTTCCTATTGCTGCCTGGAACAAGCTGTTAATGCTACCTAAATAAATTAACCTGTATTTGTCTCTGTGCTGACCTGAGACCTGAGAAAGTGTTCAGTTTCCCTCAAAAAAACTTTTTTTTTAACATCAGCTCAGAAAAAAAAAAAAAAAAAAAAAGAATACGCACTGCTTCGTCACGTGACGTTTCCCAAGTCTCGCATCCCAGCCGGTTTTAAGCCTCCTCCAAATAATTGTTTTCTGTGCAAAAAAGACGAGAAAGATTAAAGAGATCGGAGAAAATCAGGAGCCGCCAGATGTTGTCTGGTTTTACAAATATCCCGAGCGATCGTCCGTTCCGTGCCAGACGCACTCGGTCATCTCAGATTCCGATCTACACTTTTATACGACATCCCTCCTTAATTTTTCGGGCTCCTGCGAAGTCGAACATCACGGCACAGCGGAAAGCGTCGACAAAGGCGGGAAAAGGTTCTCGTAGTTAAGGGAGGCCAATTTGACCTTCTCCAGAGCCTCCTCCCTGCTGAGCCAGTGTCTTTTTAGTTTTTCGTTTCTTTTCTTCCCCCCTTCCTTTTCGTCTGTCACCATCATTACGGCGCCTTATTAAACTTTCTTTTGAAGTGCGTTTGAAACCGGGCCTTACCCATACGTGGGAAAAACGTGAGGGGATTCAGTGGTGTGTCATTAGCATAGAGTACATGTGGAGGAAGGTAACAGACAGTACACAGTTTAAATGCTTTATGGGGCTCAGTCTGCCTCCGTCTCTGTCTAACCCAAGATACGAGTTTTAAAGTGATGTGGATCTGAGTTCAGGACGGATCGCTCCAACTGGTTTGGGACACAAGTGAACTGTGGATTAACTAACACTCATACTGACAAATACAGTTTTACTGCCACTGTATGCCGTTATATTTGGCAAGCATTACTACGTGCTTATTTTATTCTTTCTTTCCTTTTGTTTTTACTTCCCTCTTTATTTCCTTCTCTCCTTTTTTTATTGTCTCTCATCTATTCTTCTTTTCCTTTTTCCTTCTTCCTTTTCTATCTTTCTTCCCTTCCCATCTTTCTTTCTACCTTTCTTTCTTTCATGTATTTCCTTCCTGTCTTTCTTTCCTTCTTCCTTCTTTTTCTTTCCTCCCTTTTCATCTGTCTTTATTTCGTCCCGTCTTTTTCCCATCTGTCAGTATCCTCCTGTCTTTCTTTCTTTCTTTCGTTCCTTTGAATTTCCTTCCTTTCTTTCTTCTTGTCTTTCCTGTCTTTGTCTTTTCCTTTTTTTTTTCTTCTCTTCCCATCTTCCTTTCTTCATTCCTTCCATTCTTCCATTTTCTTTTGTTCCTTTTCCTCTTTCTTCCCTTCCATTTGCTTATTAATTTCTCCCTTCCTCCCTACCCCTTCCTCTTCTTCCCTCCTTCCATTTCTCCTTCTTTCCTTCCTTCCATTATTCCTTCCTTCCAACAACAGCGGTTTGTCATTATGATGCATCAGTTATAAAACAACAATAATTATCTCCACGTCTTGTGGAATGTCCATGAAAGAAGTTAGTTCCTGTTATCACTTCTCTATAGCAGCTCTAAACTTCATTGTTTTTTTTTCTCTTTACGTTTTTTAAAGATTATTCTGGAAGAAAAAAAATACATAAAAATTGCTGACACTGGAGACGATTTCCCCTAAAAACTTGGGGGCTTGGAGCTTGTTTGTGAACTATGAGCACAAGGAAGGGAACACCCTGGATGGGGTGCCAATCCATCTCAGTGCACATGCACACAGATTCACATACCCAATCATACACTCGGGGCAATTTAGAAATGCCAATCCGCCTACTGCATGTTTTTGGCCAGTGGGTGGAACCTGGAGTACCTGGAGGAAACCCACCAAGCATGAGGAGAAAATGCAAGCTACATGCAGGTGTGAGGCGACCGTGCTATCGTACTTTATCAACAGTTAAACTTTTTTAAAAATAAAATTTTTAAAACACTTCACATGTAGTGAACTAACTTCCCAGGTTAGTTGTTACT
Organism: Clarias laeviceps; assembly: GCA_030014305.1. Classification (NCBI taxonomy): domain Eukaryota; kingdom Metazoa; phylum Chordata; class Actinopteri; order Siluriformes; family Clariidae; genus Clarias; species Clarias laeviceps. Next base: position 4,159,864 of record JAQMYJ010000007.1, on the reverse strand, counting down.
ATAGAAACAATGATGTATTAGAACAAGCCTATTAATATAAATCTGCTATTTGCCTTTTAGACAAGCTGCTGTTGAGAAAATAAGACCTTTTGATCAGATACAATCAAGAACTCGACAGCATTGTGGAGGAATATTGGCCGTGGGTAATTTTACAATAGTACCAAAAATTAACTGTTTATTACTCTGAACATACCAGAAATACAAAGGACATTCAAGTCAAACAAGGATTTGTGATGAAATCTCTGTTAAACATAGGCTACGTACATACAGAAATCAGTACGATGAAAAGACACGATCGGACTGCCTGCTTCATGTCATGAAACGTTGGCCTCCCGGGAACTCCTTTAACGGTCCAAACATGTTTGGAGCGAGGTCAGGACTGTACGGGGAATGTGGCAATAATTATGTGAATGTGAAAGCAGTGTTGGTGAATGAGTATGTGTCCAGTTCCTTACAACCTTCTGAAATTTGGCAACAAGTTATCCTTAGTCCAGTGGTAAAGAGCGGCCAAAGCGTTTACCAGCTCTACACACATTATGCAGTACATGAATCTCATGAGCTGCACGGACTGGATTCTTAGAGGTTACTTTGGGTAAAAGCGTCCACATCTCGAGAAGGTGAAGCCGGGGATATTCATATTTCGAAGCCATCATATTGCTACACGAAGCCAAAGCCTGCGCAGATGAAACCATGTGACGTGAAATGGAGACATGGGTATAGTGCATTAGTCTTCGTTCGGGCTCGTATTCAGCCATGTCAATATCGTCTGGACCACAGCTCTTGCCGCCTTCTTCCTCCTCTCCACTCCGTATTGACTCGGCACTGCAGAGCAAACACGTTGTGGCAACATTGACGTAACGCAGAGAGCTGAGTAATTGAGCCCTATAAGAGAAGGTGCTATTGGCTTTTCCAGTGTTGTCAGATGTTGAAAAGATGAACAGGGACAGAGTTGAAGGGAGAACTACGGCTAGATGGATGACTGTAGAAGTTTATTGAATAGCGCGCTCTTCTTGCTTAGAGATGATAATGCTGATAGTCGACAAGCCTGTACACAGCGCGCTTGTGCTGTGAGAACGCGTTTGCCGCACCTTTTGTGTGTAAATAAAGTACCCTGCAGGAGCGTCTCTGTGATCCTGCCTTTCCCTTTCTTCTCTGCCGTTCCTTTCCTTTCCTATTTATATCCATTAGGTCACTGCGGGTTCACAGTTGTGCGAGACGATGTTTGGGAATAGTTTAATTGCTGTATTAGTTACATAATTAAAACGTACAAATGTAAGCATTAACAACCTCCTCCCTCCTCCTCTCCCGCTTTCCATCCTCCCCTTTTTTTCTGAATAATTAATCAACCCCATTCACCGGGAGATCTCTAGGCACACCAGGATGTGTTTCCATGTCATGCAACACCTAAATTTCTCTCCCTTCTCCTTCACAGACCGACAACTTCCCCACCGAGCCCAATTACATGGGGAGCAGGCAGCAGTTTGTTCAAAGGTAAGTCCTATTAAATTACTCGCTCAGCTGTCACATATGCCCGGACACCCTTTCCACCCACCCCACCCCTTTGACTAGCGAGTGGAAGTCTCGAATTTAGAAACCCGTCCTGTTTAGTTTGTTTACGCTGCTGTACTTTAAAAAAAAAATGTATTTCATGTATGTATCATGTAGCAGTTCCACGTTTAAGGATCCGGAGCGGGTGAGTCTGAGGGACAGCGGACACGGGGACAGTGACCAGGCCGACAGCGATCAGGACACCAATAAGGGCTCGTGCTGCGACATGTCAGCCAAGGAAGCGCTGAAGATGAAGGCAACTGGGCTCAAACCTCAACCTCTTGAACAGGGTAAGTATCAAACAAAACTTGTGCCTGTGGGTAACATGTACAATAGTGCCTTGGGGCAGGTAGCTTGGAAACAGACCAAAAAAAAAAAAAAAACTAGTTCAACTGGTCTGATATTGCTGCAAGGCTTACTGGCGCCAACTGCAGGACTTTAACCAAACACCAATAAATGAGAGGGAAGAGACAGAGCTGGAGCAGTTCTTCAGAGGATGCATGTTTTCTAGATTTCTGCTGTACATAAAATACACAAGAACTACTGTAGTATTCTATTTGGCCAGCTTTACCTCTGATTACAGCACGCGATGTGGCGGCCAGTTCATGTCTGAAAATGATTTCTTATTCTCCCAGAACCACTCTTTCACAATTTGAGTCATGGAGTATTTCCAGTCCTATCAGGGTAGAAAAACTCCATAGATGTGATAACCTGGTCATTCAGGTCGTCAGCTGACTTCAGTTTAAAGTTGCTGAGTCTAGACCTGACCAACTGAAACAACCTCAGATCATAACACTGCCTCCAGAGGCTTGTACAGTGGACACTACACATGATCGCTTCAGGGGCTTCCCTTCTAACCCTGACACACACATCGCTCAGAAATAGGATCAATCTGGACTCAACAGACCTCATGATGTCTTTCCAATGTTCCAAAGTCCAATCTTTATGCTCTAGCAGACTTTTTTTTTTTTTTTTTTCCTGATTAGTCTCAATTACAAATGGTTTTCTTATGGACGCACAGCGGTTCAGTCCCAATTCTATGAGTTCTCATCACATTATGTGCATGTGTGTGTGTGTGTGTGTGTGTGTGTGTGTGTGTGAAAATGCTCTTCCTTTCACTGTTAAACACAGCTCTGATTTCCAAGTCCATTTCTTATGATGCAACTTCACCAAGCGTTTCAATGATCTCCATTCATGTTCTTTGTTTTGGACCACGTTTCTTGCGACGGTTCCGAACTATTCTTCCAGGTATGAATAATGCCTTGGCCAGTTCCTTAACACAATTCCAGTATCTCTAATGTTTTTTTCTTTGACCCTATCTGAAATGGCCACCTTGGAGACCAGTGTGTGCTCTCCATGCTTGCTTGATTTCCATTACCGCTGATCGGCGAATCATTTTTCACAAGTCCCATGTTTTTTCGCTTTAATGCGAGCAGGGTGCAACTAAAATGAATGAGCAAATTTTTCTTTCGACTGGAAAAAAACGAAACAATATACAGTATACGAGAAAGCCCCCCCTGCCACCTTATCCGAGCTTCGTATTTCAGTACCCTCCTCCTAATATATTTCGTTCTTGGTTTAATAGGCTTTATTGGCGTGATTGTTTTACAGACAACATTGCCAAAGCAATTACAAGTTGGTCGACAACGTATAACGCGCTGCGTGCCAATACATAAACAACATTAATAATTTACTTTGGCTCCCCCGCTATCTCTGACTCTCAGTTCAGTTTAGCGTCGTTTCACTGGCCTGTCTGCTTTTCACACCGCATTGCCAAAGCAATTACAAGTCGGTACGTGATGCCATAACGCGACGAGATCCTTACATACGACCAACATAGCGTTTCATTTACACTTCCCCGAAACTTTTCCATTCTTCAGCATCCACTGCCCTCGCTCGTGTTGCTCCACATCTGTATTATTCTATTGGACCGTCTTTTTTATTTATTTCCCTAATCTCTCTTTTTTTTTTCCCTATGTTATTTGATCTGCCAAAATGTACAGCCGGTCTGCCTTTCAAAGCCTCTCCTTTTCTCAGTCTTCCCTCTCTCTCTTTCTCCATCCGTTTTTTTTATAATCTTTCTTTTTTATCTCACACTCCAGCCAGTGCCATTCACTCATGTCTTACTCTCTCTCTCTCTCTCTCTCTCTCTCTCACTCACTCACTCATTCTTGTATTCCAGCACCGTTCTCAGTTTATCAAACCAGACAAGCCCATTATGATTTTATAAGCCAAACCACTTTAGCCTCTCCATTTAGTCCATGCTGGGGAAGCGCTGGGAGCGTGCTTCTTTATAACTTTCATAATGGAACATGGAAAGCGACTTATCGCGCAGCAAGAGAAATTACGTGCTCAGCCTGATTAAATATGAATAATTATTCCCCATTCCGTGTCGGTGCGACAAATGACATGTGACATTCGTCGAACAATTCCTTGAACTCCACTGACAGAAACAAAGTCACATGTGAGGAGGCCGGAGAATTATTTGCCCTTTTTTTTTTTTTTTTTGCTCGTGAAAAAAGAAAAAAAAAGGTTGCGTGCATCCATCCAAGGGCTTGCTGAGTCACATTTAAGACTATTTCATCGTTGCTTTATCCATCAAAAGAGAATCCAAAACCAAAAACGTGTGTGTATGTGTGCGCTGGCAGTGAGAATAAATGGCCTGTGAAAAGCTATAAATCAAATATAACAGTACAATTAATCAATAGAACAGAAGGAATCTTCTGCTGTCTCGGTTGAGACACTGGAGTACTATGCCATTGATGTCTGCCTCGATTTAACTCTGTTTGTGTGTTTCATTGAGATTCAGGAAGAAAGGATGAGGGGGGGAAAAAAAAAAAAAAAGTCTGAACACACTGGCAAGAGAAATTGGCCAATTAAAGAGGCCCATATGTTTCTTATTTTTATGACAGTAGTCATTTAATGGTGCATGGGAATAGTTGGAAAATTGCTGAAATTTGCTATTTTAGCTGTGGGATTCTGTCACATGATCGGCACAGCGCCGTTGTCTCAATCTGTGCGTGTGTGTGTTCGTGATACCTGATACCAGTGTAGCATTGTCAGGTTCGAAGCTGAAAAATAGCAAACTCGCCCCGGAGTATGCGTTACTCCTTTTCATTTCAAAGTCCAGGCATCTGAAGCGGTTGCTTTAACAGGGCCCGGGGTTTAAACCGGAGACTCGACTGTCGTTACGAGGCGATGAGAGGGCCGTATAGCCGTCGTATTTCAAAAGCAAAGTGATCCATAATGCATTATGTTGCATTATTGCTGCATGGTTTACAGTGAAGCCTTATAGCTCCGTCTTGCAGCAAGCGGGGGCAGTGTAGCGCGCGTGTGTGTGTGTGTGTGTGTGTGTGTGTGTGTGTGTGTGTGTGTGTGTGTGTCGGGGATACAGTGCTTGGAGACACTGTATTCTCGTCATTGGTGAAATGCATTACCTGGGGAGGCCTCGAGGCTGGTGTTGGCTGTAGCTGCTCGGACAGCGGAGATGGTTTCAGTAAATATTTTTCCTCCTTCTTTTCTCCTCGTTCACTTTGCCCTCTGTCTTTTCTTCCCTCAACGATCCATTGTCCTCTTTCCATTCCTGTTTTTTTTTTTTTTTCCTGAGTCTGCCGGACTTTTCCAGACTACTGAACCCCAAAGACATACTGAAGAGACATATAGTACAGTAACAGGAGAAAGAAAAATATATACTTTTAGAAGAAAAAAATGTAACAACTTTGACTAAGATGTGTGAAAGTATATCCAGGTCAGGGCAAAAAGAGGTTCAGCTAGTCAAATATTCAGTTTTTTTCTTTCTTAAAAAAATTATACTTTACACAAAAGTCTGAGTTTACATAATCATAATGTACTTGCTGGGTTTCCTCCAGGTACTCCAGTTTCCTCCCACAGTCCAAAAACATGCAGATTAGGCGAACTAGCGTTCAGAAATATGATTGGTTAGAAGAATTCAGTTTCGTTTATGAATGGTTAGAAACCTAGAGAAAGACTTAAATTGCTGCGTTTTTAGCCAAGTTGAGCCTTTTTTTTTCTATTTATTGTCAGCCTAAACCACATTTATGCAGAATTGAGTGATTATTAAAAATAATAATAATAATAATAATAAAAAAAAGAAACATTTGCAAAACTGTTAACCCGGCTTCTTTTACCAAGTTGCTGTGTCCCGCCTTCTGCGTTATGATTGGTTAGAAGATTTCGGTATTATTTATTATTGCTTAGAAATTTTAGAGCATGAAGCCAAGACTTAAATAATGTTTTTTTCTTTAGCACAGGTTAAAGGATGAGAGTCACTCCGGGTTTAGACCTCTTTTTTTTTTCCCCTTTGGCATAGTTTTAACAATTTTTTTTTAATGTTGTTCTGTACACGACCATGTGTGTATGTATATATATTATTTTTAGATCCCTTCTTTGTCATTGTTTATTAAGCGATAAATCTTCAGTATCACACAGGATTTAACATTTAATACCTTGCTGACAGACAGAGGATTTAATTCTTCCAGAGAGCTGAAGATTTATTCAGCTGCCCTAAGAAGGAAAAAGCTCACACTGTCCACTTGAGCAGTCAGTAAAGCACGCAGCCTGTAGTCATCAAACCCGAAGCGTGGACAGTTCATCCTGTCCATGTGTGTGTCCTTGTTTGTTCACTCCTTAGGCCATGTTTATTAGGCAGTAATTCAGGGAGAGACAGAGAAAGAGAGCAGGCTCGAGGTCCTGCTGCACATAAATAAGCAACGCTGCTCAACACACTCTCTCTCTCTCTCTCTCTCTCTCTCTCTCTCTCTCTGTGTAGCTCTAGGCTTACATACATTCCACTCCAATTAGGACGTACCCTACAGCATTCATTTAGTGGATTCTGGACACAAACATGAAGTGAGATGATTTAAAAAGCAAGACCGGTGTGAATTCTTGAACACGTTTGTCTCAGCAGGTCTTTCAACCCGTTTGAAAAAAATAGAGCAGACTGAAAAATTGTGCTGATGGATAGACGGATTTATTTAAAGGAAAATGTTAACTTTTGAACTCACTCAGGAATTAGGCAGGGAACATCCCTTAGCCACTTCTACTGTATACAAATAGAATAAGCTATATATAAATAAGTTTTGTCTGTACATTGGTCAGAACTCTGTATGTCTTTATGTCTGTCCAGACAGATTTTGTCACAGCATCATGGAAAACTGGCTGGACAGAATTTAATGACACTTTGGCATTTTAGTCTTAAGTACTTTGGGATTTGCCTGAAGTTAAACTTGTGCCATAAGCAAAATGTCGAGTAGAAGTGAAGTTTTGTGCCAGATTAGAAACTGCGTGTTTTGACAGCTTACTGCGCATGCGTCAAACAGCGGGCGTGTCTTAAATCGACCACTGGACTGAACTGAATGAATTTAAGATTTCAAAATTTTATTTTTTTGCATTAATAAGTTAGACAGAGAGCTCTGCCTTACAGAAAGACAGGCAGACACTGTACGTGGGCTTCAATCTGAAATAATAATAATAATTATAATAATAATCACTGATTACATTAAAGCTTATCAGATTATTTTTAGCTTTAACCTTTTAACTATTTCTACAAACTCTAACCGTCAACATCCGGTAACAGTAAGCTATATATGTGTGTGTGTGTGTGTGTGTGTGTGTGTGTGTGTGTGTGTGTGTGTGTGTGAGCGTGCTACGCAGGACTTTTTCTTTTTTTTTTTCTTCATTCCAGCATGCACCATTACAAAGAATATAAAAAAAGAAGTGATTTCAAACCTCTACTTATTGCGGTATCATTCATCAATTACACAACGACCATAAGACCTTATTATAGTTATTTGTTTATAGATCTCTCTCTCTCTCTCTCTCTCTCTCCCCACGTGTCATCTTCTCTCCCCTCTCCCTCTCATCTTACCATAATTGCATAATTGGATTAAAACCAAACTGCTCCTAGCACACACACACACACACACACACACACACACACACACACGGTATTCCCCATCCTCACTGTCCACTGCATTAAAGACACATGCCTTCCTGTTTCCCATTTACCGTGTTGCTCTCAAATTGATTCATTAAGCCCCCCAAATTGCGAACGGTGTATTAATTAAGCCGAAGTGTATCACAAGCTGCTTTTTTTTTTTTTTCCTTTCCTTGCCTGGTGTCTATTAATTGGTGATTAATTGATACAAGGACTCGCCCAAAGCAGCAGTGTCTAATCCTGGAACGTCTTCATCAGCCGTTCAGTGCTATTCCTGTCTGTCGTGCGCGGCCACGGAGACGTGCGATGTACGTGCGTGATAAAGTGTGTGCAAGTGTGTCTGAGCGGTGAGGGGGAGGCAGGGGGGAGACGCTTTCTTTAGATCGCCGGGTGAGTGTTCTGGATGACCTCCTCTAATTGCATTTGATTGAAGCGCGATAATCAAATTGCTTCCCCTTTTATTGTCCCTTCTCCTCTCTTTTATTTGCCATACTGCCACGGTAACCTCAGCTTATTACAGAGAGAGAAAGAGAGAGAGAGAGAGAGAGAGATGGAATGTTTTAGAAAGAAAGGCAGGATCTGAGCAACAAAGTGAGAAAGAAAGTTCCTAGGCTTCTGACGTTACTCATCTCCCCTGGTCTCTCTGGCCTGTGTTATTTAATCAGAAGCCCTGTAAAGGTATCGGCATTCGGAGCAGTGAGATGTCATGCTGTATAAGACACACAGGCTCACCCACGGAGAAACTATTGTGTGGAGGCTACCTGAGAGCACTGGCTGATTGATTTGCAATAAACTGAATTGAGCATACTGGTATGTGTGTGTGTGTGTGTGTGTGGGGGGGGGGGGGGGGTGCATTCTAACAAAGTTGATTCATCTGACCAGATCTAGGCCTCAAATTTCAGAGCACAGAAAGAAGAAGCCTGGTGTAACGTTCCACGCGGATGTCTTGACAGAGATTGGCTTTTGTTAGTATGGATCACGTTATGGATCACGATCACAACAAAGAAGAACTTTTACGGCCAAATAAGGGGCAATATGAAAATGATTCAGGCTTTTATATACATATAGATATACACACACATAGTATACTGTACACACACACACAGTACATCAAGGTAGAAAGTTTTCTCAGTACGCCGGAGCCATGATCAGACCCCATGCTTCACGTATGAAACCCCGGCCTCCCAGGAACTCCTTTCATGGCCAAACTTGTGTAAATGTTTTTTTTTTTTTTTTTTTTTTTTTGGGGGGGGGGTCAATAACTCCCAACAGAGTTCCTGTAAAGTGGTGTTGATGTGAGTGTGTGTACAGTTCCCACAGGCAGATGAGTCTCTTCCTCTTGTCGATTTTCAAGACGAATCGTCCCACACCCTGAACGTTCATGGGAAAAGGCCTGGGATCGTCATTCACGGACAAACGGCTGTCTTTAAAAAGTTTACACCATTTAAATGCTTTATTCGGGACTGTCTTCGGTAAAGGTGAATCGCTTTGATGCCTAAGTCTCGGTTTGACCCAAGCGGCCCCTCATGTATCCTTTTCCTTTTTTTATTACTATTATTTTAGGACATATTTTGGGACTGCCTCACACATACACTGCTAAACTATATTTTAATGTTTAGTCCATTTAGACCAGACCGAAAGTGAAGGCACACATGAGGCTTCTACTGATGGTAGAAAAGTGGGCGGGGCTTCCAGGTCGTTATAAAAAGATTTAGCATTACTGAAAAACCTAAGTTCTGACATTGTAGTCGGATTTGTTTTGATTCCTTACTACATCATGTCTTTTTAAGTTTTTTTAAGTTTTTCCTTATTAGAAAGCCAAAAAAAAAAAGACTAAACATTGCTTCCAAAAAGGAAGCATGGCACCTATATTTTTACTCTTCTATCACATTCGATCTATAAACAGTACTGAGTGTTTCTCTGCACAGGTACGTGTTAGCGCTCCAATTAAAAGTGTTACCCAGCAGGCCGTGCGCCAATCGTAGTAAATCGCGATACAAAAATAAATAAATAAACAAACAAACAAATTGAGTCCGCTCGTGCCATCGGAAGTAAGTCCTTGTAATTTTTACAGCTACAGACCCCTGAAACACATCCACTTCCAGTAGTCAAACAATTAATTAGCGCTTTTTATCCAGATGCCCTTTTTAGCAGCCTGCTACAGAGGAAACGGCTTCCGTGCGACTGCCAGGATTCGGCGCGATCCGTATTGACAGGCTTCGAAAGGTCATTTCCCATCATTCATATTTCACATGGCTACAACGCCCGTGTTGTGAAGGTACTGCGTGTTTTCGCCCATTTGTTCTGAAAAGCTTTTCCGCTCCTCACGTCGAGTTCGTCCTCTCTCTTGCTAACCGACGGGAATAAATTAGCGCTCCGGCTCTCCTCGTAGACGTGTTTTCTGTATCTTCAATTTGAAAAAAAAAAAAAACATGTAATCCTGCTTGTTCCTTAGTGAAGTTATGCATCTCCATGTTTTTCTTCCTCTCGCCTTTTCACTAGCATAAGTGGAACGGTATGCAAATCGAAGCACAGGCAGCGCGTTAGTGTAGAAGTGGTTGTGATTTTCTAGGGCAGTAATGGAGGGACTGTGGGAAAGCAGTAGCAGCAGGAAGGTAATGTCTTTTGAGATCCCTAGTAAAGCTTTTTAAGATCTGTCCAGCCAGATATCAAGCAATTGCACAGTAAGGGTTCCTAGCTTTAAAAAAATAATAATAATAATAACAAAAATATATACTGGTGGCAGTGATGGAGACCATCTGCACAGTTTTTTTTTTTTTTAAATATGTTTTTAAGTTATTATTCTAATCCAAGACTTTTTCAACAAATATAAATTGTGCTGGATGGATCCTAACAGCTGGCTCTTGCTTGGCCAAATGAAAAAACTTCCTCCTCAACGATCCTATTTTTTTATTAAAAATATGATAAAGTTATATAGTGGTGGTAGTTTTGCAAAGAAACTTATGTGCGTTAGCATTTGCTTTAAAGTGCTGAGCGTACAATAAACTCCACCAGGCTTAAAATTAATTTCCTGAAGCCAATATGGATGAAAACTAGGTCTAGCTGAATTGCGTTCCATTTCTTAGCACTTTTAGGGAGCACGGTGCCAGCAAGAGTAAATCACCAGCGTTGTCTTCGTCGTCTGCGTCCCTGGGCGCAGTGGCTCAAACATGAATTAATATCATATCGCCGTTCGATTTCTCTGAACACCTGTATATTATTTGTTATTGTTGTGGCAAACCCGTTCGTCTATTTATTGCGAGGTAGAGCTGTCACTCACGCTGTAATTTGGCTGCAGTCTGTAAAATTTGTTCCGTATCAAGATTGACAATAACGAATACATGGCAATAACGCGGCATCGATTTGCCGCCCTGTGAAATAACTAGCAATAGTCCACGGACGACTCGATGGATCGACGGATTCCTTTAACACCAGCAACCGTTCGTCAATCGATCAATGACGCTTACGGATGACAACGATCATCAGCCGTCTCGAACCACAGACCTGATGATAAGCCTGTAGTGCACGGAGTCCCGTGGAGAGGACCAAGCGTTCTTTCATAACGATTACAGATGGCTAGCGGCACAATTCTCAGTGCCTCAGTGACGCTCCTCAAGCATTATATCTGCGCTCGGAAGGAATCGTTCGGCAGTAGTTTATAACATGAGATTTGTTACGGCTCAGGCACCCAGTAGGACGCCCACGTGTCAACCAGAACGCTTGATGTTCCTTGAAGATGATGCGCCCTAGATATAAGAGCTTTGAATGAGCTGGGAATGAGTCAACTAAACCGCCATTAGCGTCTTTGTTTGATCTTTCGATCAATCCACCCCCTTTATGACAGATGTTATGCAAATTCCTGTTCTCTTCACGCCATCATGTTCTGTTGTTCAGCTTTTAAAGCGCTTTTGTTTTTATGTTCGGTTTAAAAGTAAACTTCACCTCTGTCTCGCTAACCCTATTAGCGTCCGAACATCTGGAGTAGTTAGCCTCCAAAGATCGGAGCATTTTTTAATTACAGTATTAGCATGCAGGAAACCTAAACAGATAACACTCTTACCTATTACGTACTGCTGTTGCACATCTGTCATGGAATTGTGATTAATTGGTCTTTTATATGGTCTCGATTCTTTGATGAGAAGATGTCTTGTAGTGGGAGTATAATTAAACGAGCATTGTTTTTCTGGATTTAGAACACAGCTTCTTGAACTCGAACCTGAAACTTTTCTTTGGTTTACTGTCGAATGACGTGAGCGACGAACACAATTAAAAGCCTGAACGGACGAACGAGGCGAGAGTCTCGTCACTCGATCGTGATTTCGGCTCCTATGCTCTGGATAATGCGGTCTCGTACACCGCTGGCTCGTTCTCACTGGCAAAGACAAGCCTGCGCGTGGAAAAGCGCTTTAGACCACTAAGCCAGTGCAATCCCACAGAAAGGCTGAAAATCGTTTAAAAGGAATATCACCATCCCGTTCCTTTTATTTAAGGGATTTAAAGGATTAGTGCTTTTTTTTATTATTATTAGTGTTCTGTTTAATTTGCAAGCCTTCATTCCGTTGTTTGAATGAAACACCAGGGAAGTCTCAGTGTCTCAGCGTTACTCCCCATATATTATCCCAAAGGCAGTGAGGACACAATCGCTCGGATGTCACGCGTGCACACAACTGTGCTTTCTCTTAATCTGGAAATCCGAGCCCTCGTTAGCCTCCCGGTTGTGATACCTGAGGTAACGACGAGACCCGGTTTTTCCTTTGGCTTTCTCAGGGAGCTTGCTATAAATCTGTGACATTAGCCCACAGGCCTCGACTATGCGCTGACTAATTACAGCCTGTTTATAAAAGTAATGGCTTTTTTTTCCACGTGACCCCTCTTCAGTAGTACCCCGCCTCTCAAGTTTCCACTTTAAGAGCGGACGTTTTGGAAGAAATTTGCCTCGCCATACAAAGCATTTTCGGCCTACAAGTGAACGAACCAAATATTGCACGTACGCCTCCGGGAGTCACTCAGAAAAGTTTATATATTTGAGTTTTTTTTTTTTTTTTTGCATTTTGTGCAAGATTTAGTGAAGGTTAATTGCGGTTTATTTCATATGTTGCAAGACATTTGCATGTCTTTTCTAAATGTTTTGATTATTTTTTATATGCAAAAGTACGATTATAGTGTTAGAAATGGGTAATACTGGTAATATTTCTGGGTGGCTATAATGGATTATCTATATTTACATCATTTCCCATGGCAAAATGTGTTCCGCAATAAAAAAGTTAAACCTTAAGAACCGAGGGACTGTTGTAATATAATGTAAATAAATGATCAATAATTTACACTAATCACTAGGGACACATCCAAATGTTCTGACTAATCTGACCCGAGACTTCAGATCTTACCCTAGATCTGTCTTTTTAAGCCCATGACCTAACAAAAAAAAAAAAAAAAACTAGCCGAGTTTGAAATAGTACTGACAGGAAGCTTTTAAAGAATCACGAGCAACAGCGGAGAGCTCGGAGCATTTTTGTTTTGTTTTATTCGAAGACTAGACTAGAGAAAGAGGCGACCCGAAGTGAAATATGGAGATATTTTGGTTATAAAGTGAGTAAAAAAGCTGAGCGCCTAAACCCAGCAGCACCGCTGTGCACGCGCCGTCTTAAACTGTGCTAGAGTTGATTTTATATCGGGACGCTCACTGCACATTCAAGATTTGAAAAATAAACAGACAAAAAGGACAAAATATGTATTTTTCTTCTCTGGAGTGTACCGAGAACTGAGTCCAACCACATTTTTTCTATGCTTTCTACAGTTTTTTTTTTTTATGTCTGAGAAACTCAGATCAACGGCACGTTATTGTAATGGAGTCAGTTAGGGAGCGTCTGAAAACTGCACGACCTGAACAACTGTGTGAATTCCTACAAAGAATATAGTCATGCGATTCATGGGGTATCTAACGTACTGCAGTGTTAATAAAACCCAAGCGGCGCAGATACAGTACAACGTGCCGGCAACACAGCATGGATCAATGGCTATTAAAGAAATATATGTGCTTGTATGGAAGCCTTGCTGGAGTGTGATAACGGGGAGGCTTCAGACTGTGTATTTGGCTTTTCAGATAAGTCAGGTAGAAAAGTTATCATTACTTTTATAACGTGGAAATGTTAGGAATATAGACATGACCGAAAAAAAAAACAACAACATAAAAGCATGTGATCTTATGTATCTGTGCTATTTCTTTGTGAACCTTTGTGACCCATATTTATGCTTAGTCATGTTTGTTTAGTTGGTTAAAATGAACTAAAATTCATATTGCTTAGGTTGTACTGAAAAAGGGATGTGTCACTTGCACAATCCTGAGCCTTATACATGTTTATAAAAAGAAAAAAAAATCTAAATAAATAATGGCTAAAATGCTCTGAGCTTTAAGGGGTAAAAAAAAAATAAATAAATAAATAATGTACGGATACAGGATCCATGTTCCAATACTTTTGGTATTGAAATGAAAATGTTGGTATCGTGACATCTCGACTTTCTACTGCCTTTAATGAACGGAATAATGAAAGCTATCCGAGGCTTTTTTTTTTTTGTTTCTGTCCGGTGCTCTAATTAAGATCTTTTACAGCAAGCCATTAATTAGAGCACGAGTTAATTCCTACTTCAAACGCACAGCCTCCTTTTTGAGATATCTCAGCCGCGCGGTGTTGTGAGAGCCGTAATTGCCGGCGCATTCAGCGCGTGGTCAGGACGCTTTGATTGCCCTGAGCCGTCCTCGCTGTTCTTTATGATCTTCAGCATTTGACCTCATCACTTGAATTCAGCCAGTTTGAGCTAAAGGTTGGAAACGATGTTTTTCGCTTAAAAAGGCCAGTCCACTTCATGACGAGATTCAGGGAAAGTGTTGCAATTTAACTCGTTTATGAAGCTGGACACGTACGAAGTTATTCGGAATATTATTATAGGAACATTTATATAACGAATTCATTGATTTAAAAAAAAAAAAAAAAAAAAAAAGCCATGTTTTGTTAGATTGGTTTCTAACTTAACGGTTTCAATTGCACACAGCTTTAGCGAATTAATGGTTCACCAACATATCCCGAGAAAAATTGCAAATTAGATTTGCAAAAAAGACCATCTATTAAATTAGGACAAAAGTAGAAAAGAATGGGACCTTATAAAAGAAAAAAGAAAAGAAAAGACACGCTGCGATGGCCGAGCTGCGTTACTGGAAGATGTAGTGGACTGCGTGCTTAAAACGGCGCCATTACTTTTGTTTTAATTTCTTTTCACTGTTTTATTTATTTATTTATTTATTTTTTTTATATAAAGTCTGTAAATTTAATTCAGCCTCGTCCCACACACGATTGCTCAAAATTGCTGTAAATCCGATAGGAATTTTAACTTCAGCTCTTCAGCACCTTTATGAAATGAAAAAGAACGAACAAAAAAAAAAGAATAGACAAAATCCGAACAAATTACTTCTTGTAATCACTGTCAACATTGGAACAGGTGTTAAAATTCTAATACTTCTTTTGTTTGTGAATCCCCCAAAAAATATGATGTAGCAGTAAACCTGTTTAAGCAACACGCGGCTTTCGTTTGTTTTCTGTACACAGATCTTCAGAAGCCTGGTTGCTTTTGCATAACAGAAAGCCCATAAATATCTGACGTCTGTCTGATGGACTGTGTTTGGTCTTTTATTTTTCTTGATTTACATTTAACAGCTTAACTGGCAGAGACCATTTGTTTGTTTGCTGTTTCTCTCTCTCTCTCTCTCTCGCGCTCTCTCACTCTTTTTCTCTCTCCCTCTATCTCTGGTTGAGTTCATGTCAGTTTCAACTGACGAACATCTTCATAAGTGTGATAAGCACACATATGCTGGGTTAATTAATGCTGCGCATCTCCCCTGGGTAACAGCAGCCCACATTTCAGTTTTAACCTTTTCTTTTTAAGGCATTGTTGGTGTATAATTACGCTCCGTCTAATTAGCGATCTATTAAAGCTGCTGATGAGATGAGATGAGATGAGATGAGCTGAGGTCGAAATTCTGTACAGTCAATAAACCAGGGACTTGGAGGTTGCTGGGTCGGGAACCGAATGGCCGTTCCAAAATTCAACTGATAAGAAAATGGTGAAAGAAAAACAAATATTTTAATTTTGGTTCCGCTTTACGGTTCCTTAAGGCTATGCGTGCAAGGACATGTGTCTTCATTCCAGAACCTGTTACGCACCACAACCTGTTTTTGATCATGCTAGGGTTTAACCACCTAGGATTCAGGTTCCCCTTGTGCCAGCAGGCCAGCTCTGCACGACTCCACAAGACCTCTGGGGTGAGCTGTGGTGTCTGGTACCAGGACATTGGCGGTTTTGGTGCGTTTCTATCGTTGCCAGCATTGACTTTTTTGCCAAGTTGTGTTGCATTGGCTTTTCTATGGGAACAGACCGGACAGGTTGGACTTTGGTCACCGCAGGCATCAAAGAGCCTTGTATGCCCATGATCCTGTCACCAGTTTACTGGTATATAATTGATAAATCAATATTAATGTATTAATGTTATGGCTGATCGTTGCACATCTTGAATCTTTGCAGATTGCAGGGAGATGACCAAGGTCCTAAATCTCAACTATCTAAACGTTTGACCTCTTGACCTGAAACTGGAACAAGAACCAAGCTCCTGTATATCCAGCCTTCACCGAGGGTGGACTTGTTTAAGGTCGCTATAGCTAAACTTTCTGTTAATACAATAACCCGATTAGGATGAAAATAGCACTTGAGTAGTCCTTTAACCGGCGCATCCCTGCGTTTTTTTTTTTTTTGTGTGTGCATGTCTCATTATAGCACAAAGACATGAAGTGCTTGTGTGTAGGCCGCACTGGCCGCTGTGCCGTATTGAGCGTGGACAAAGCCAGGCTCAAGGATACTCATCCCCTTTTGTACAAACATGGCTCCTGAAAAGGGAAATTGATTGGGCTTATCGCACAATAATCAGCTTTTGTTATTCCTAGCTTTGGCTTCCGCTCCTAGCCTCGGGCTTTTGTTACGACTCGAATAGCCAAATTAAGAACCTGGCTGCATTAAGACATACGAAATTAACTTAATATTTCCATCTGTTCTCCACATAGACCAGACACATAGCTTGTCCACTGATTAGTAAGGATCCTGTCCTTTCTTGTCCAGGGCCGAGATTCATGCATGCACTTCCGCTTTCCTTCAGAAGAATTTGCATATTTACATGCATTCACTTATACTTAAGTGATGCAATTACAGAATCTAATCAGGACCCCTGCTAGTTGCAATGGTTTGTACTGATGAGACCTAAAATTAAAACCATTAACATTAAAAAGCACATAGGATTTAGGTTCCCTTTGTGCCAACCAGGGTGGCTCTGGCCCCTCGGGGCTTGCTTGGCACTGCAGGGCCTCTGGTGGTGTCATGTGGTGTTTGGTACCAGGATGTTAACGCCGGTTCCTTTGGGGCTTCTATGAATCGGACGTTTCTTGTCCGGCGCATCCCATCTATGCTGATCAGATTGGTATCTACAGATGTCGCCTTTAAGACTGCGCGTGTTTTCCCGCGAGAGGCCGCAATTTAGCGCGCGGCGTGCCGCGAC
>JAQMYJ010000007.1:4116126-4142665 GCA_030014305.1 Clarias laeviceps | reverse complement strand
ACGCAGCCGCGCAAAGCCGCGGCAAGTCACGGGATCCCTTTTCTCAAAACGTGCGTTTTTACTGGCGACATCTGTAGGAAGTTTGGAGGCTGGGTCAGAAGCCTTGAGCACTTTCCTTGCTGCGCCCCGTGTGCGGTTGGCTCTGGTGCACTGGGTGTCCTGGTGCCGTTCTATCATGGCCAGTATTGACGTTTTACTGCGATTTGTGCTGCATTGGCTTTTCCGTGGGATCAGACTGGACGGGCTGGCCTTTGGCCCCCACGTACATGGGAATCTTGGGTGCCCGTGATCCTGTCACCAATTTGCTGGTGATAAATGTTGTTCAGTGCTGGTGCTGATGTTCTGACTGATCGGTGTAGTGGATTAAAATAGTTTCATCTTTGGTAGCTCTATGGTGTTTGACAGCACAAGCAATTATCGGGTGCTGAGCAACGTCACTGCCTCGAGCAACCACAGAACACGTTCTGTTTTTTTTTGTGTTAGTTTTTTTCCCTCCTTCATCCTTCGCCTTCGTTCACCTAGTCACTGTGCATTTTCCATGGATATGCATAATTACATAGAAGTGATTTATACCGATATTACCATAGAGACAAAATCCATACCTTGAGAAAACGAGCCCACCACCCACTACTAGTGTGTAGGCGTGCATGTTCAGAGTGTGAGTGATTGACATCTCAAGACTGACTCCTGCTTTCCTTTCCATAGCTTAACGCCACACGGCTCACAGAGTATGCGTGCTCGCGCTCGCTCGCTTGCGTGTCGGTGTCCGTCCACAGACTCGGTTGGGGAAGCATGCTGTCCAGAATCGTCATGACGATGACGCCCCAGAAGGAGCTTATGATGATGCGTCCTCTCATCTTGGCACGCTGCCACTTCTTCCCATCTGTCCTCTGTCTTCATTACAGCATGGAATTGTGTGTGTGTGTGTGTGTGTGTGTGTGTGTGTGTGTGTGTCACAGTTAAGCTGTGACACTAATCCAAAGGACTGTCATAGGAGACTTTAGACGGAGTTAAGGTTTCACCCTTTATTGACTACCACATGGTCTTGTATATTAATCCTCTTTCTCAAAGTAATATTCCATACTGTCTTTTATTTAATTTTTTTTTCTGAATTTTTATTTAACGCCCGTTGATTTTAATGCCCTATAAAATAGTACAGTCGTGATCCTGAGAGCTGTGTCAAAACTTAATGATTTTTAAAATAACGTTTGATTTTGATATATTTGTGAATTAAAAAAAAAATGAGAATAATAAAAACTAAAAACGAAGGTGTGGATGGAGACACTCCAGGCATCAGCATCCTACCGTGTAATTCTTCACGTACGCTGCTCCGTAAAACAGTTTTGACTGCTGGCTGGTGATTTGAAGAGGTTAAAAGAGTCTACATGACAGCATGTTGAGCTATCAAAAAAAATCCTAATATTTATTCATGTTAAAAAGCCCAGCTTATAAAGTGCTTCAAGCCCCTAAACCAAAACTTCATGCTCTCCCATGTCCCTTTTCATCTCCCTCATGCTTACCTCACAATGATAGCTCACCGTTCCTCCAGCGGCGCCGCTTTTTTTTGCCGTGCTTTCTCCCGTAATTGCCTCACCTTCCTTTTAACACTTTGCTACTCAGCTTCTCCTCAACTTCTCGTTTTCTCCACCCACCGAGGCACGGACGTGTCGTTTAAGTACCTGACCGCAATTATGGCGCGTTAGTTTCAGACAAAGTTTTTTTTTTTTTTTTTTTTTAACCATTCTTTGGGAGGAAACATTTTATCGGGCGCACCAGCAAAGAGGTTTTCTCCGACAAACAGATTGAAGCTGTTTGTAC
Source organism: Clarias laeviceps (assembly GCA_030014305.1). Classification (NCBI taxonomy): domain Eukaryota; kingdom Metazoa; phylum Chordata; class Actinopteri; order Siluriformes; family Clariidae; genus Clarias; species Clarias laeviceps. The sequence continues at coordinate 4,140,847 of JAQMYJ010000007.1, read as the reverse complement.
GTGTCAGATTTCATACCACATTAAGCTATGCAAATATTTCTCCCTGCATGAAACGTTTTCCACAGTTTAGTCATGTTTCATATTCAGCCCTAGAGCGTCGGCTTCAAAAGGCATCTTTCTGATCTTCTTTCCTTTTTTCACCCCCACTCCTCTTCCAGTTTATATGTCACTTGTTGTGGCCTGACTGCTTCCTGCAGAGAGCGAGATGACAGACTCATTAGGAGAAATTGGGGAGAAAAGGAACTATGTTGATTTGAGGGTGGTGTAGAGCCAGAGCGAGAGAGAGAGTGAGAGAGTGAGCGAGAGTGGTAGAATATGCCTGATGAAACACTGATAGAGTGCAAAAATGGAGATGTGATGTGAGGATGAGTGGTCACATACAAGAGAGGACGGTGCTAAACGGAGAGCTCGAGAGCCACAGAGGGAGGGACGGAGGGCAGAAGAAGGGACGGAACAGCAGGCTTTTTCTCAGTAGGAGGCAGGCTTAAGTAGCATACTTCTTCCCCCGCTTCCTGTGGGCTATAAGCCACCTACAGTTAAAATAATAATCAAAAGGAAGGCTGGCGACAGAACGGCACAGTGTGGTGCTCTAGGCAGGGACGGGCACACATACAGTACACGCGCGCACACACAGTCGCACACAGGAGATCTGTGGGGTTTGGAACACTTAGAGATGATGATCTGTCAGACCGGCCTTGTCCTTATGTACCTGTTGTACGAGCCTATTTATAAATAGCACTGACTAGAGCCTGAGCCAACACCAAGAAGATCATTTGGCCCAAATGAAGCACCAGGTTGTAATCGACAACAAAATTATTTCAGAAAGTAGAAAATCTATAGTAGATTTGTAGGTGGATTAATTTTTACCATGATTAACAAACCATACAAATTATATTAAAATGTCTATAAATATCTAATGTAAATTAACTTCTTCTTAGTAATACATTCTTAAAGGTCACATCTATTACTTTTTCTTTAACGGGGTGTTTTGCACATCAGGCATTTTTGATTTGTACAGTACCATGCCCTGGAACGAGTGCTCTCCCCTCCCCCATTCCCTCCCCGGCCAGCGTTCACATTATTTTGGTTTTCCGTCCTCGGGTACACTTTCGTATTTAACCTCTCCGATACAGCAGGTGGCAGTATGCACCTAGGTGATTTGCAAGTCGCCATTAAACACAAAGAGAAGAATAAGAAGTAGTCAATCTTTGTGCTATTCTTGATGTTATTGATACAGTATTTCAGGAAAAGAAATGTCAGGAGTGATGCTCTCGAGTTCCTTCCTACTTTCTCAGCTATAGCTGTGTAGGCCAGAGGATGAGATCGGCACATGCCCTGGACACATTCTGAGATTTCGGAGGAGACTCATGTCACTGATGATGTCACTTTCTAAACAGCAGTCCACTTCCGATTGGCTTTCATATCCAATTTGATCAGTGCCCGAGTAGGTCATACTATGCTCGAGACCTCTTACTGAAGCGAACCTTGGTATGGTTCCCGAGCCTGGAACGCTGTTGTGTTCTCACTGATCAAAATGAACCAGACCTTTGAGAAGCGTTCTCGGAAACGATCCCAGGTCCCTAATTTGAAAACGCTCTCAAATGCTGTGTGTGTGTGTGTGTTAATAGTCCAGCTGAACTACCACTTAGGTAATGTTTCAGTGTCTATGCAAATGAGCTTCTACTCAGCCACCACCCCTCGAGTAAACAGCAGAGCTGAACAACAAACCGGGGGAGGTTTTTTTTTTCTTATATGAGGTCACAATAAGGGGGAATCTAATTGACTTGTTTAAGACCAGGCCTCAACCAAAAATTGACAAAAAGCAGGACAAAAAGATTAAAATATGAAACTTGCAGCCTAGCTATAGGTAAGAATATATAGATCCAAGTATACTGTATCTTCACAGTTGATATCTTTAGTATGCGCTGTATTTTTTTTCCCCCCTTCACTGCCTGTGCAAGATTAAAAAGGTCATACCTGAAGACAAGCTAGTTTATATTGGAAGTCTTTAGCATTATCCATCCACAATCATAAATGTCAGAAAAACATGGAGTGGAGGAAGAAAAAAAAACCTTCCTGCCACCCACCTTTTGTCTGTCTCTCCTGTTGAGCCGTCTGTCTCTCATGCACCAGGAGTGGAAGTAGGAGATCGATGTCGGTAGGTCGACCCGCTTAATCTTCAGCTGTTACATCCAGCAATTAACACTGATCTGAGCGCGAGAGACAAAGCGTGGAGGATCAATTATGGAGATCCTGCCTATCTGAAACGTACACAGTGGTGTTCTTGAGCATGCCTTCGCTCGAGTCTGCACGTGAGCGTGTGTAAGGGTGCAAAACCTTAAGCTTGGTATTTGGTATACCCCTGAGATGATTTTGAAGGTGTAGCTGCTATGTCAATTTGGCAGAAGCTTGGAAAGGAGGAGAGGCCGTCCAGCCATCTGTGAAGAAGGTGGTTGAAATCCGAAAAAAAAAAAAAGATTAAAAAGGGCAAATCGCAGGATCAATCCCCTCCCCATGCCGTAAAGCTGGAGATCAGCTTTATTTGTGACAGAACCAGATGAGGGAGTGACCCGCCAACATAATCTAGTCAGGAGCTCGTGATAATGCCTCCTCAGGTTGGTGACACAAGCATAGAGAGAGGCAAAGGGAAAATAAATAAATAAAAACACCACCTCGGTATCTAGGCAACACCGGGAGCAATTTCTAAGCAGGTAAAACTGATATATGTCCCTTGTGTTCTCGGGGACCTGCTGTAAATTGACTCTCTGTACAGTCTCACGGACTGCTCGGTTTCCGTTCCTTTTCTACTCGGCGAGTAATGCAGATTGCCTCTACACCACCAAGTGCAAGTGTTTCATCACGGACCTGCTGTCTAACCAGAAAATATCGGCACTGCCGATGCGGGGTTTCGTCTCTCTGCGGGGAATGCGTCACCCTGGCGCGTCGTTATCGGAAGTCGTGCATCGACATTGCTCGTTCTTTACAGACTAGTACAGTAAATTAAAGCGTGATTTGCATTGATGCTGGTTGTTTTTATTTCTATCAAGCTTTAAGGAACAGGCCACCTGGAAGAAAGGTGGCGGGGGGGGGTTGTGTAAAGGAGCATGATCCTGGGAAGGGAGGGGCACTTGGTGGTGGTGGCGGCATTAACCTATTTTCACTAGTGGCACTAAAGGAAAAAAAAACAAAAAAACAACAGATAGCCATGGCATTCAAAGTCATTTGCATTTTATTTGTTTTCCTCAAACTCGCCGTGGCCAGATGTCAGCCCGACTCCCGAGCGTAGTTTAATTAGCTTGAACTCGGTGCTGAAATGTTGACGGCCTTCAGCAGACTGTGACCACTGTAGGATATATTGCTTTGTTCGCGGTACGTGCACTGGGCGTGCAATAAGGACAGAAAGCAGAGGGATGCGTTATCAGACAGCTTTGTGTCATTAATCCCCAATGAAACGGGTTTGGAACGCCCAGTTCTGTGTTTCGAAGCAAATCCGAGCAACGCAAGGTCCTGCTGTGTTTTTTTTTGTTTTTTTTTTCAGTCTCTCACTGGCGAGATGTTCTGAACAACTCTTCATACCAGGTCTTTTTATTTTATTTTTTTTCATGATGATACTTTTAATAATTTTTAGACATGTGCTTAAACATCTCTGAGCCTGTATAATCCTATTCTGATCCTGTGTAAGCCTAGTAATCTTTGACCTTAATCTTAAAGCACTACAATGTATTTGTGGGTTTTTTTTTGTTGTTGTTTTTTTTTATTTCCCCGGGCCTCTATGAGAGCATAACTTTCTGAAAAGATCCTCCAGCATGGAAATTTGCGTTGCAAACCTTTATTAAAAAAATTTCATCCTTGATCGTTCATGAATTCAATTTACTTTTGTTCCTTTTGCGTCTGTTTATTCCAATGACACCCTTTTTTCTTCTTCTTTTTTGAGCATGTTTAAGAAAATACCAATCTTCTTCAAGGGTTATGCTCTGATACAGCTGAAATTCGATATTAGGGGAAAAAAAACAGCTCTAAACGATTATCCCTCGACAACACAAAGGCTAATAGTCTCTTATTGCATTTCGTTCAAACATCTCGCTCTAATTTGATCATATTTATGAAACAAAGAGCAAATATATTTATATATTTATATGTATTTTTATCTGGAGCTACATTGCAGTGAGGGTCTAGACGGTAAGCAGGCCTGTTGTACTCGGCGGAAAAGGAAACATCAATGCTAACTCAATGGAGGTGAAACCGTAAGCTGCTAGTGCGCTAGCTAGCTAAGGCAGGATATGGGTGGAGGAGATGGAAGATGAGAGTGGACTGGATCATGGCAGGAGTGTGTCAGTTAGCCTTTTTTAACCGCGTTAGCACCGAGCTTTTTGGAAACCAATACTTCAGAGTGAGTCCCAAGTCTCGAGCCTTTGTACGTCTGGGGTTCTGGATTAGCTCAGTTGCTGGTTTCGGGTAACACTGCGAGATCTGATTAGGATGATTTGCTGGTCCTGAGAGCTTGTTGACTTTGTGTAGCTTCAGAGAATTGATAAATATCGCGCTTAACATTCGTGTCATTATTTCCTTCCTGTCTTTAGAAGTCGAGAAGGAAGTGATGGCGCTCGCGAATATCGGCCACTCCATCTCTCATCATGCTGATGTTTCACCTTTGTGCCAGGTCTCTTATCTGTTAATAGCATGCTTTAGCTTTTTCTTTCCTTCCTGATACCTGTTTGAATAAACTGATGCTTACTAATTAAAAGCAAAAAATAAGTATTTTTATGTTTTTGTGCTGAGAAATAAAACAGCAGTTAGAGGGACACTCGGGCTATCCACCACATCAGCAACACGTTTAACCACTAATAAAATTTTTTTTTTAAATTATTCCCTGGGAAAAAAAAAAAAACAGGTGAGTAAACCTATAAAAATCTATTCAGATACCTATCGCAATTCATTTGTGATTCCAAAATGTAATGTATATTAAAAACAATTACATTTGAGATGGTAAAATGTTGCAGTTCCTTTATAATCCTACAGGTGGAGCACTCAACTGTTCCCATATTCGCAGTGTCGCTGTGTGATAGGATTTGATATAATATATAATTTTAAAAAAATATATATATATTATTATATATAAAATTATAACTATATTATATATAATAATTTGATAGGATATTTATAAAATCGTGCTACTTATTGAATTGCGATACAAATCGAATTGGCACCTAGGTATTGTGATAATATCATGTCCTGTATCATATCATATGTCATCACTGTCAGCTACCTGTCTAAGTTGCGAATAGCTTAGAGTGTGCCACCTGTAGGATGAAAGAGGAACTGCACAGTTTTACAACTTCAAATGCAAAGATATATAAATTAAAACGTTTTTTTTTAGAACAATCAGTTTTTGAGTCAGTCTGGCACACAAGGAATCACGATATGTAACCGAATCGTGATCATTTCCCCCCTACCTATAGTGAAAACGCTCTATAAAAGCTTTTTTTTTTAGTTGCGTATAAGTTCTCTAAGGTTTTCTGGTGGAAACTTTAGAAAAAGGACAAATGTAAGGCTTAATTTAAAATGAACCGTGACTACAAAAAAAATTTATTGTATTGTAGGTATTTTTAGACCATAATAATTCATGACAAATACATTAGACAGTGACTAAGTTTAAAAAAAAAATGCTATAGTTTTGCTTTAACAAATTCTCCTTGGTTACAGTCTTCCTGTAAACGCTTCATTTCATCCTGTTTCTTTTTTTATCTGTCTGAGAGAGAGAGATAGAGAGACAGAGAGAGACAGAGAGAAGGGAACTGGGAGAAGCGATGCTGTGGGAATATTAGCGATGGAAGCAGAGAACGAAGTGTCAGGCAGTGTTTAAGAGCGAGTAGATTAGTGATCAGTAATGTTGGCACAGTTCTCCTCGCCCTAGCACTATCCACTCAGGAGGCTGAACAGCTTGCTCTCAATGACCCACAATCATCAGGCAGAAAAGGCCGGCTTCAGTAGATCAATTACCTCCATGATTACATTCATCAAATGCTTGATTGAAATTCATGAATCCTGTAGAATGAATGTTTTTATCTCTCACAACCCTCTTTTTCTCTCAAATTAGAAAGGACAGTTTTAGTGTCCAGGATTTAACACTTTCATGACACGCCGTGCCCTTCTCTCACCGGCACGCACCTACAGTATTTCGCATGGAAAGCTACAGTATATACACACACACACAACACACGTTGAGTCATGTAAAAGTCTTCCCGGGACTCCTCATTTCCCCCGTCCTTTGTTCTCTCATGTCTTGTCCTTCTAATAAGTCAGAAGTTGAACCGGTTGCTTGGGGCATGCAGCATGCTAAACAGTGTCTGCTAACGAGAGATCAGATGCAGCAGAGAGAGAGAGAGAGAGTTCATGTTTAGTAAGCTCGATCCTTGGCTGAGATTTAAGTATCCTGCTGACTGCAGGATAATTGACAGTAGCATAATCCTCTTCTTCCACGCGGCACTCCAGAGAGAGATCACAGTGACAAAGTGATGAAACACGGAAGTACCGAATCCGACTGTGGCAAAAAAAAAACACGAGGTGAAGAAAAACGACATTCATGTAGCGGAAGCTTATTTGAAACTGGAGCGTCAGATCTGTCACCGTACTGTACTTTAGTTTCTTTCATTTTATATGTACGTGCGCGCTTCATCATTTTTGAGGAATTTTTCTACGGAAAAAAAAAATACCCGAATCTCTCTTATAAAGAGCATTCCTTTTTTTTTTTTTACACAAGATGCTTTTGGAGAACACATTCATTAATGCATTTCAGATTCTTTCATTTGTTGGTGGTTTAAGAGGGGCGTTCGAGTCAAACCGGGACTTTTGACGAAATTTCTTGTGAATTAAGAAGTAAAACAGATTGTTATTTACAGTGATGAGAAACATAGCCACAATAAAACATTTGAACAGTGCAAACGTTTTAAAGAAGGCTATATAGTATGTCAGTGAATGACGATTTTGCCCACTTTCAGCGTGTGGAACGCCTGATCCTTGAAAATCGATGCCACCAACTTTTGCGAGACAGACCCATCTGTCTGTAGGAACTGTACACACAATCATTCACCAACACCACTTGCACATTACAGGAACTCGGCTGGGAGTTATTGCCACATCCCCCGTACAGTCCTGACCTCACTTCATGCCATTTTTCCACATGAAGGAGTTCCTGGGAGGCCAGTGTTTCAGATGTGAAGCAATTCAATTAAATTTTATTTGTATAGCGCTTTTAACAATGGTTATTGTCGCAAAGCAGCTTTACAGAGCAAAAATAAATAAATATATGGAAATGTGTATGAATCAACATGATTAGATTATACCTGAGCAGGGACAAGCAGGGAGTCCTTTCACGGCTCCGGCATACTGAGAAAACTTTATACCTTGATGGTGTCCAAGCACTAGTGAAACGCTGGGATAAGTGCATTAGTGTAGTACGGGATTATATAGGGAAATAAGAGAGTTTTTTTTTTCTCTCATAACTGTGTTCTGTTATTCTGCACAATCAAAGTCCCGTTTTGACTCGAACAATCGTCGTATTTATTGGAACATTTGTTAACTGAATTTCTGTATCGAACCTTAAATGTTATTGCGTATCGATCCTTATTGATGTTTCGCTACGAACGACTTTGAAGTAAGCAGCTTTTTCAGAGCCTCTCTCATTACACATAATTTCAAACTTCCTGCTTGTACATACATTGAAGTAAATAATTAAAATCGGAATGTTGCCGTGCCTTGATTTTGACCTCCATATGAGCAAAACGTGATAAACAGGTGTATAAGGCTGTGATGTTGTTTTTTTTCGTGCACGTGCACCTCTAAGTCATTTGGGCTTTACGGCTGAATGAGTGACTTTTCCAGCTTTTCATGGAAGATTACACATCTCGAGCTGCAGGCTGCACATGCGCACACACACACATATACACACACAGACAAAAGGACACACACAACCACACCTAAAAAAATCCCAGCAGAACACACAGCATGTCTCTGATCCCCCATGTCCTAATTACAAAGGCTTAAATAAAACACAGGACTGCATTCTGTTTTCCCCCTTTCTGCTCACAGTAGGGCAGTATGATTCTTAAACCTGTTCAAAAAGGAAAGATTTTTATTCCTGCAGTCATTGCACACGAAAATAAAAAGGATTTCGAGTTCATAGACCAAAGTCACATCAAAGCTGTGGGTCTCAAACATGTTTAACAACAAATGAAGACATTAAACTGATTTGTTTCAGCTTGATCTGGTGCGTCACTGGTTAATGTTCTATAATAATCACGATATTATTCCATTAATAAGTGCGCCGATGTTTATTGTATCACCATCATATCAGCGGGACGTTTCACACCTCCCATCGGTCCGCTCGTCCGTGTTCACTAGATAAAAATTTTAATTCTAACAAGCGTTTTGTTACACTGTTTATGTCGTGTCCAATCTGTTACCATAGCAACGCTCGATGATGCTCGATCCAGCAAATCCTGGCTCCCTTGAGAACCGTTTCCCTTGATGAATTTCTTCATGACAAAGTGTTTTGTATCTGACGTTTCAGTTTATTTATTTCTGGTTCTGGTGTTATTTATTGCGCACTCCGCTATACTGAATATGGGTTACTTTTGTTCGTGTGATATTGCTTAATCGCTCGAGAGCTGCTGTGGCATCATTAGTGCAGGTGAATTCTAAAGCGCCGAATGTTTGTTTATTTGCACCGTTCTGTGCAAATAAACCCTAAAGTCTGTTGTGTGTGAGCAATTTCTGAATCAGTGAAACTAACCCATCTGGTACCAACAGCATTAACCTGCTGGTGTACCTATTAAAGTGGCCTGCAACTAATCAAAAAGTAAATTGTGACTTTTTTTTTTTATCATCACTAATAATAATAATAATAATAATAATAATGTCAGATATACCCTACACAGTGAAATAATTTGTTCGCATATTCCAGTTCAGGGGTCAGGGCGCAGGGTCAGCCAGGATACAGTGCCCCCAGAAAGTGTTAAGGGCCTTGCTTAAGGGCCCAACAGCGGAACCTTGCCGGTGCTGGGCCTCGAACCCCTGAAATTTCGATCAGTAACCCATTAACCCACCGACTTAACTGACTGAGCCACCATCGCCCTACGGTTTGGGGATTCATCCAGTTCATCTGCATATTATTTCCACAATTCTATAAAAGGACTAAAAAAACAGATGACTGTAGCTCCCTAGAATGAGTTAACAGATTTCACAACGATGGTAACGCGAGTGCGCTCACCTGTGGTGTAAACGCTCATCAGAGGGAATGTGAGCCACCGCTATAGGATGCTGTACGCTCTACGGGAATGCATCAGACCTTTCTGATTTTGGGTTATTGTGTGAATTACAATCCTGGTTACTGGGTGTAAATATCATTAATAATCCTGTAGCAGGTAAAAGCAATAATAAAAACTCTTGCAAAATAAGGTAGTATGAAAATAAATGCAATTAGCACATTTTCTCGTATCCGCTCCGCACACGGTCACACGCGGGTGTCGAAGGCGATTACATGAAAGGCTGCATAAGCATCCTTCTCTACATCACATGCCTGTGTGGTAAAGGTTAGCACCTTTTTTTCCACCACCCCCAAAGGCCACAGCGCTTCAACCCCCCTGCAGACTCCGGTTTGAAATCCTAAGACCGCTTTGACTCCTACCGAGCGAATAGAAAAGCAGCGTTCTCTAAACCCCCATCGTCTCCGCCTTCTCCCACGCCTTCTCCCCGTCCACCACTTTTGTCTAAATTTTTTTCATTTCCAGCTTCAAGAAGGGGGACCTGGGGGACGTGCATATGGCTATTGATTTGGCTTTTGTTGCACGTGTTTTGGAGAATTCTCCCCCCGCCGTGGCTCTGTCCTCTCAAGGCGGCCCACCCCTCCAGGGGTTCAGCTTTGAACGGTTTAACCGGGCAGTAAAGCCCTGCCGGTATGCCAGGAAAGCATGAAAGGAAAGACTGAATCGAAAGGCTTTTGTCGGCCGCGAGTTAAGGTGGCTCTACCTTTCCGTGGTCGCTACTCGTCAATGCGCCTCCCCGTTGTGTATCGGTATTCGCCTGGGCACCCTGCAGAGATAAAAGTCACCTGTGGACAGATGTGTCGTTTGTCTGGAGGGAAAAAAATAAGCTACTGGGTGTATATTTGCCTTCTGTGATTGGTTAATGTGATGCGAATTAGGTCAAAGACAAAGCAGTGAATAAGAACATGTACTGTAGAAAGCAGTGGCTATAATGATGTACAGTACCCAGAGGAAACCCACCAAGAACAGGGAGAACATCCAAACTCCATGCACCCGAGGAGACCCGAGGCGGGAATCGAACCCAGAGGTGCAAGGCGATAGTGTTGACCACTAAGCCACCATATTTAACTTATGAGGGACCCAGTGGACACCCCTAGTCGACTACGGGACGACTTCGGAGACCTAAACTCGAGACCTATTAGGAAGATCTTTCTTCTAGACACTAAAAATGTTAACACGCCGTCTTCCTGTGTCTTGAGTGTTAAAGATCTTTATAGTGGAAAAGAACTTTACAATATCAGGTGACGAAAACTGCCCACCGTCTCGTCCAAGAGATCGAGGGAGTGTTTTAGGAGCTGGTCAAAGCTTTTTTTTTAATCATAGCAGTAAGACTTCTGAAATGAACCGAACTGAAAATCTGGGCTGCCTCGTCTAACAAAACATGCAGAAGTACGCCGGCACATATGATCGTCTGTGACCTACTTGAAGACGTGCGTAGTTAAAGACCCCTCATTCCCATCTGTGGAATTTAAACCGCAATCGTTTACAGTTGCTCTAATTTCCATATATGACACATTTTCTGTGGTGTGATCTGCAGACGGATCCTGTTGCACACAGCTTCTCACCCACACACGCCCACACCGATACCCCCCCCCCCCCCCCAAGGTTGTCAGGTGCTATGTCTGTCACCGATGCCCGAAGACCTGTTCAATCTGCCTCATGTAGCCTCTCATTTCTTTCTTTTTTTTGTTCTCCTCTCATCTCTGTCTCTCTGTCACTCAGTGATCGTTCCTCTCCAAAAGCCCACTCAACCCCTACCACCTCTTACACACAATCCTACCAGCTGCGCCGCAGCCGGCCAGGACACAGGTGCTGATGCTGGCGCTCTGATGCCTTGCTAGTCATGCTGGGCCACGGTACAAGATGCGACACAGATACCCAGCTAGCGGCCCGCTACCCTGCAGAGCTGCCATGCTGCACCGTGCCCATTTTTCCACAAGTGCCAATCTGTAGTAGGCCCCTCCACTGTAATACTCCCTGTACAAGGTCATTATTATCTCTGGTGTTCTGTTCGAGTCAAAAAAACACAGAACACTACTAAAAGGACAATTTTTTTTTTCCACCAGGAAACCGAATGTCCTTGAATTAATTACTCAAATAACTTAATGCAAAAATTTTAAATGATAATAAATAAAAGGTGGTACTTAAATTACAGACATTTTGCTTGACGTCAGAGTAACAAAGGTGGATTATGCCGATCCCCTAAAAGGATATGAAACGCAGAAAAAAAGAAAAAAGAAATTGTACAGTATAAAAGAAAAAATGCGTCTTTTATTTACAGATCGTCCAAACTTTTTGCAAAACCCAGCGTGACTCGTAGGTATATACAACCAGATGTATTTAAACAGAGCTGTAAACACAATAATTGTGGTCCTGTATCTAAGAGTTCACAGTCACTGGAATGGCCTTGTATAGTTTCTGACACGTCCCACGCCTGTGGTTTGGTCTGTGCAAAAAAAATAAATAAATAAAAAAATTCTGAACAAGGACAAATTTTTTTTTTTCTAGTAGATGAGTCATTTCTCCCGCCTTTCATTGCTGTATAGATGTCGAGTCGTAAATCTTGTTGTCTGGTAATAAAACGTGCCGGTGCACAGGGCACCGGGTCTGACATGCAGGTGACATTTAGGGAAATCAAGCTGTCTTTCATCAAATGTTCTGGACATCATGGTAAGCTTTTAAAATAGCAGGGAATACTTTTATTTATTTATTTTTTTCATAAGCGGGTAAACAACATCTTAAATCCCCTGACTGATCCAGGTTACTCTGCTGAAACGTGCCAATCATTGTCATCTTACACTACAGCACACGCTGTGCCATAGTGTGAAATTATTCAGTAAGGATTTTCCAGGAGACATTGAGGAGGATTTTAGTTATCTAAAAAAACGCAGAAGCGCAAAGTTAAACGCACAAGATCTTACAGTACGTTCTGTAAGTGACACGCCAGCATTAACATCTCAGAATTGTTTTTTTAAAAGCTGGAAAAAAAAAAGAAAGAAAAGATACAAGGTTGGTTTTTCTTCTCTAGAATTAAATCAGCTCAATACACGGACCTCATTTATACTGTGTTTTAGAATAATAATATAATATATACTGTAACATCTATTAAAATCAAAATTGACAAAATAACATCTTTAAAAGAAGTGCCTTCAGACACGGCTTTGTGGAAGAGCATTTTCTTAGCCAATCAGAACGCAGAGACCAAAAAAAAGCTTTTTTTGGAGGAAAAAACATTTTTTAATCCACTTAAATTTGGGACATTAAAAAAACACCCATTTTGAGGCTTTTCTGACAAACAGAACAAGAAGAGAAAGAGTGTTCTGTTTTTATTGCGTGCATATTTAAGAGTTTTTATTTATAATGACAACTAATAGGTTTATTTTCTTTCTATATAAAATCTTTATTTTTTTTTTTATATATAGACATCATATCCATCTTTAGCTCTTAACAAATGGACAGACCAGACATGTAGCTCCATATCAGTAATGTTTATACATTTGTTATCGCAAAACAGGTTAAAATTGAGGACATCTTTATGAAATAACACTTAGAGCCACACAAAGTGGATCAGTTGCTACTATGTTTCTCACCAATTCTCTGAAATATCTTTAGTATTCCTGAAAATTACCATCCTGACGAATTATCCTGCCTCAGCGATCCTGCTTCAAACTAATGAAAATTCACAATAGGTTCCCTTTAAGGCTTGAAAATCTTCCCATCACTGATTGCAACGTTTCATTAAATTGCTCCTAAAAACCGCAAACAACAGAATCATCTGTCCATCATCTCTTGCTCTTTTCTGTTCAATCTTTCTTTCTTTCCGTTGCTCTCCCATCCCTTGTCCTTTTTCTGCCTCCCATCCCTTTCTATTTCTCTTCCTCCCTCTCAAAGCTTTGGATTTGCAAGACCTTAGTCTTTATTTTTCTTGCAAGCACATCATTTCACGTTTTCATATTCGGCTTATTTATTTATTGCTTAATTTACTTTACTTGTTTACTCACCTCATATTTATGATCTTATCTACCTTCACATTGTCTGTCTGCTTTGATGGCTGTGACAGAGAGAGAGAGGTTGGAAGGTGTCTGTGGTTGTGGGCTAAGCGAGGCAGCGAGTCGCAAGCGTTGCTGTGGGAGCAGCTTAGCGAGAGCGCGCACACAGCGGGCCTGAAAAATAGGGATGCTAATAAAAGATTTGGCAAGAGCCCTTAATGCACCCAGTCTGAGCATTAGGAATACACTAGAGCCTCAGCTCCTCCTTGCACTACTTTTCCCTTCTCGCAGACTCTCTATAATGCTGTCCGCAAAAAAAAAAAAAAAAAAAAAAAAACGCATACTTTCCCGTTTTCCTAAGAGAGAGCAAAAGAAAGATCTAGAGGGAGGAGAAAGAAAAAAAACAAAAAAAACAATTGGCACTGAAGAATGTAGACTTCGTTTGGGAGTGTGAGGCGAGGGCTTGTTTACTCTTAACTGTCCTGGATTCCTCTGTACCTCCAGAGAAAAAGTTGTTGTTGTTTTAGTTTTCCTTCAAAAATTCTATCATGTTTAAAAAAGAAATAAAATAAATAAAAACCTCAGTGTAAAACTCCTGCTTTGGCAGAATCAGGCTACTTCGACATTGAGACACTTTTTATAATCCCTCTATTCAAGAATATCCATTTTGTTATTGTAGTAATATGATTTATATAAGTGTCGTCAGTCAATTAAAACATTTAATCTAGTTAATCGCAGTCATAGTCTGTGATTGATCACAATTTTAAAATATAGAGATTTACTTGTATTATAAACGTGCAATGTTGGAATAAAATTTTTTTTTTTAAATGCATGACAAACTGCCTAGAGCCTTAGCCACCTCAGCTTACATTTAATTTATTCCTGTAAAAATCGTTTACTTTGAAGGCATCTTTGGTTTTATCCAAACTTCCATTCCATTGCTTTATACAATGAAACTTGCCATTCAGCGCACTTGGTGATGTTTCCTCAGTCATCTTATTATCTGCATTAAACGTGCAATTATCACGCGTTATCACATTATGGGAAGCCATTAGGGTCAAACCTGGTCATATAATTAATTTGTGTTTTAAAAAAAATAACGCATTAAAACTTTTAAATTAATCACTTAATCACAGATTAAGGCACGGAGTTACTGATCGGCAGGTCAGGGGTTCGAACCCCAGCTCCGCCAAGTTGCCGCTGTTGGGCCCTTGAGCGAGGACCGTAACACGATTTTACTCCTGAGGCACCGTATAATGTCTGACACTGCGCTCTGACACCAGCCTACTAGCAAAAAATAAAGCATTTCACTGTATATGTGACTAATAAAGGCTGAAGTTAAAGTTAAACATTCTATCTATGACAGTTAGGGATGAGAATCACCAGGAATCACATGATCTATCACATCACCATACCTAGGTGCGATTCTGTTAATATGAAAAAATAGAAGAGTTGTTAGAATTTGGAACAAATTTAGCAAATGCAAACATATACAAATAAAATGACAAAATTACATTTGAACCACCAAGGGAAAGAATCGTGATGCGTAACTGAATCGACTTTTTTCCCCTCCACCTCTAATGATGGCTCTTCTTGATGACTAGTAGATTTGTTTCTTGCGTCATGGAAGCGGATTTAGTTATTGGATCCTGCCAATCGTTTCCCAGCATCCCCTCAGGTCTAAAACAACACCCTGATACAGTTTGATGTTCTGTCATTACAAGTGTCGTAAAACTGCTGGCCTTCTCAGATCCTCTGCCTAGAGTGTGTGAAGAGATTTACCATACGCATCATCATTAGCCTGATAAATGTCCACAGGAGAATCCTAGCATGTGGTTGAAGCTGTGCAATTTCCAATAAAAGGGCCACGGCGTGCCTTGACAGCAGGGCTTTTTTCTTTTTTTTTCCCTTCTTCCTGTCAATGCTAGTAATTGCGGAGTTGATAGGAAATTCCTGCGCCTGCAGCCGACTGAGATAATGCATGTTGATCCCACCGGTCATATATAGTGTCACAGAAATGAGGGCTCTTCATCCGATCGATATATAGATGTGTGCGCGGATAGTCAGGAAAGTGCAGGAATAGCAGCTTTACAGTTTTAATTAAGTGGATTCAAAAAAAGCCAATAACCGTGCACATGTGTGTGTGTGTGTGCCTGTGTGTGCGCGACTCTGCCTGTGCCCGCATTACATCGCACTCGGCTTCCTGATTTGTAGCAGCTTCCTTTTGAATCACGCGTGATATTGTTAAGAAATCAAGGGCACTTGTTCCAGCCAGGCATGCCTAATGTATATGTATAGGGGCTTCAGTTCGTCCTGATTGGCTGCATAGAGATCCGTCAGCTTGGGATTATTTATGCCTTAATATGGCCCTGGTTGAACGAGCAATCAGTCCTGAGAAGTCATATTTCAGTCAGATTATGTTGTACTCGGCCTTCGGTTTGCTTCAGATGAGCTCACAATAATAATCTTGGCACTTATAAGCATAATAGGAGTGTCTTTTTAAAAATGGACTAGAAGTTTAATATTGGAACATTT
The DNA here is from genome assembly GCA_030014305.1 of Clarias laeviceps. Lineage (NCBI taxonomy): Eukaryota > Metazoa > Chordata > Actinopteri > Siluriformes > Clariidae > Clarias > Clarias laeviceps. The sequence goes on along the minus strand of JAQMYJ010000007.1, from coordinate 4,125,000 downwards.
TAACATTTGTTTGTATATTATTTTCTGAAAGTCTATGGTGATGCCATACGATCCATTCATGACATAATATTCACGTCAAAAGGGTTCCGCATTCTAAAAACACAAGATGACAATCATAACTAAATTCAAAGCTACATACTTCTTAATTCTAAAGGATATTTTTAGATATTTACGCAGTTTTTTTGTTCATTTCTTATGTGACCAGATCAGAGGCATCAGGGGTAAAAAATAAATAAATAAATAAAAATGTAGGTCTGTAAGTGTCTGATGAAATTTCTGAAAAATCAAACGTAACATACGTTCAAGTCAAACCGGGACTTGTGATGAAATTTCTGGGGGCGTAAAAACTGATTGACGTTTACAGAAGACCATGAATGCCGTTCCCGTGAACGTTCAGCGAGAAGAGGCTGTGAGAAGTGTACACACAATCATTCACCAACACCACTTGCACGTCACAGGAGCCGGAATTTATTGCCACATCCCCCGAACAGTCCTGACTTCGGTCGTGGGCCATTAAATGAATTCCTGGGAGGCCAGCATTTCAGACATGAAGCAGACAGGCTGAGAAAATGTTCAATCCTTGATGGTGAAACACTGGGATCGGTGCATTAGCGAGAGAGAGGGAGGCTCCGTTTCCACATGTTTTGGAAATGAAGAGTTCCTGGGAGGCCAGCGTTTTAGGGATTACATAGGGATGACTCAACGGATTATATAGAGAAATAAAGGGAGCTGTCACTCTCATAACTGTATTCTGTACAATCATAAGTCCCAGTTTGACTTAAACGCCCCTTGATGTGCTTTTTTTTTTTCTTTTCAAAAAAAAAAAAAAGGTCCTTTGTTTTCTTATTGCCCTGTAGTTTTGGCTGAATAGAAATCTTTGTCCTACACAAGCAGCAGATTAAAAAAATAATAATAATATAAAAGAAAATGCACAGAGCTCACAAAACATGTCATTAGAGTTACAGTGTGTTATACACGATTATCTTCTGGAAGTGGCACAGAGGTGACTGAGCCAAAAATGATAGAATTGCATGTTCCAGTAAACTTTATGCAACTGAACTAAAATAAGAAATCCGAAAGCTTTGAAGAAGAATAAAAAAAACAAAAAGCAATTGCATCTGAGCACAGGAATTTCCCAGAGAAATGACTCCTGCCAGCCCTCACATACAGTACACACCCACATGCAGCTGACAATGCAGTGTTTAGCGAAAAAAAACAACACAAGGAAATCCTGTTCTACTTTTCACCCCTGCATTTGTTTTTACGTGTCGGACATCACACTGGGAACCAGCCACCCCACCTTCTTCCTCAATAAAATGTACTGCATCTCAAATGTCAAGCTCTCTCACAGGGTTTCCCAGCACCTCACCCCGCTCAGTCTCTCTCATCGCCCCGTCTAGGAGAGTTCTCTTCTCCCCTGGGCTCGGTGTGTATCTGCTGACCCTTCACACTGCAATTCCCTCTCTATTAACACCCCACAACCCACCACACACACACACACACACACACACACACACACACACACACACACACACACACACACACACACACACACACACACACAGAACCGCTCGGACACGGACAAAAACCCTCCCACCGTTTAAGGTGAACGGGTTCACATTCTCCGTCAGTCACCTTGATATACACACACACACACACTCCAAGTTATGTTTGTTACAAAGCTACTGACTTTGTCGTTAGTAGCTACAATCTGGAGTTAACACCCCCCCACCCCCTCTGTCCCACCATGCTCTGTTGGGAAACAGGGCTTTGATGGATTTGAAAAACTTCTTTTCAAGGTTAACCGCCTCCCTATACACACACACACAGCAGGGAATTGGGGGGGGGGGTCTTTTAGTTAGTTAGAAATCAAAAACAATAGAGACACAGGAGTCAGAGAGGGACATGATCATATATCATCACAACGTCAGCCTTTTTTTTTTTTGACGATATGGAGGAGCATTTACAAAATTTGATTAATGAAGATTAATAAGGTCGAAGGTCGATCATTTATTTTCAGATTATTTATTTATTTTCACAATTCTTGGATGCGAAAGGAATGCAAACTGTAAACGCTGATATTTTTCAGTGAGTACCATGAAAAACCTAATCTCTTCTACATTATATCATTTTAAATCATAAGGAAGGAAAAGTCTTTTTTTTTTTTTTTTTTTTAATAACTTCAGCCTTACTTTTATGACCTTAATGCAAAAATTCATTTTAAAAGAGTGCTTTGTTTTAACTGAGCGTTATTACAGAAGAGGATCGAGAATCAATCACACCAGCTCCTCTTGGAAAAGAAACAAAAAAAAAAAAGATTTTGTGATGCACATAAAAAAAAAAAATAAATAAATAAAGAGTCACCACCTGGATTTAACTAAACAAATAGTTAAGAGCCTTCCACTAGATAATTACTGCAGTGATTCATATGGATCAGCTGGAAACAAGGTATTTAGCTCCAATTGATGCAGTGAGTAGCTTCTCATTTCTTAAACAACCATGACAGAAGACATATCGTGTGGCCATGGCAAAGATTTCAGAAGGGTTAAATGATTGTCCTGAATCAAGCAAAGAAAACTAAGGAGATGGTGAAACTACTAAAATTGGGTTAAGAACTGAACAACGCATTATTTATTATTAAAACCTGGAAGAACGGTGTTGAACCATCATCTTCGAGAAAGAAATGTGGTCCAAAAAAAACATCCTGAATGAGCGTGATGGCAGACCATTTAAACGCTTAGTGAAGTTAAATCTGAGAATAAAAAAGTAGGACTGTTAGAGTAGTGAATATAAGAGCATTTCCATGCACACAATGCAGAGAGAGCTGAAGGGAGTGGGACTAAACAGCTGTTCAGGAACACCACCTAAAAGTGCGGATAATTGAGGAAAAACACGTTTCAATTTGCTTAGAATGTCTGATGACTCCAGATTTATTGCAATCGAGAGGGTAAGAAGAGTAGGCATGGTAGGCAGCGCCTACTCCTCGTACCCTAGTACAAGCCTGTGGGGGCAGTGTACTAGAAATGAGGTCAGCCGACGACCTGAATTTACTGAATGACCAGGTTTTTCAAAGATCTATGGATTTTTTTCTTCTCTAATGGCACGGCCATATTCCTAAATGACGATGCCAGGATGCATCAGGTTCAAATTGTGAAAAGATAGTTCAGGGAGCATGAGACATCATTTCCACACATGGATCGGCCAACCAGGGAGTCCAGACCTTAACCCCATTGAGAATCTTTGGTGTGATGTGCTTGAGAAGGCTGTACGCAGTGGTTCGAGTCTCCCATCATCAATACCAGGTCTTGGAGAGAAATTAATGCGACTCTGGACTGAAGTGAATGTTGTGACATTGCATAAGCTTATTGATACAATGCCATAGCTATAATCAAAACAGAAGGCGGTCCAACGGAATATTAGAGTGTGCAGATTTTCTTTTGGCTGGGCAGAGTATAATGTACATAATAAGATTTCCAGATAAATACGTTAGTGCTAGAAAGTAAGCAGCTGGCTGACATTTTTCTGTCCTTCCATCCTATGTGCTGCTGTGGACGTTTCTGGAAAAACTAACATTTATTTTTCCATTACATCTCGTGATAGCAATGTGGCTTTTAATTACTTCACTGATGACATTTCATCGATTTTACTGATGATCCCGATGTCCCGGGTGTAATTTCAGACGATCAGATCAACTGCATGCCTTACACTGAATAGCCACAAACACTTAAAAGGGTGAGAATGCAATTTTGAAGTAAATAATGTAACAAAAAAAGGGCTCACGTTCAATTTGAGGATATTAAATTAAAGATCAAAGACCGTATCTCGTCCTGTCAGCGGCCCCCAGGTCACGTCTCGAATGATGGAGCAGTGACGAGACTCAACACGTTTAAGCGTTAATGATTTGTTCACATCTATAAAGCAGAGCCATTCCAAGCGTTTAATGTCGTACCAGCTTTAAACCGAGACTGAACAGATGTAATGTGAGTTTTGAACTCGAAGTTGAGAATTAAGGCATGCTTCTCTTTCCAATCATCTTGAAACATTCTGTTTAAGAGAAAGCCATGAAGCTAATTAGAGCGGAGAAGATAAATGACAAATGGAATGAAAAAAAAAAAAAACACATTAAAAGACTGAAAAGACTTATTTCTAAGACCTTCTGGTAAATAATTTGCATCAGCGCATGGACAAAAAGCACAAGGGAGTATCGGCTATGTATACACACACACACACACACACACACACACACACACACACACAAAGAGCATACATACAAGTGGTGGGAATCACAGAGGACCAGCCGATACAATAATCATCATGATGACCAGGTGCTGATTCAATTTGTATTGCAATTCTATAAGTAGTACCACAATTTTATAAATATGCTGATTCGTTTTTCCCTAAAAAAATATTTAGAGCTGCCTACCAATGTGCAAATAGTTTAGTAAATCTTCTGTTATATGAAATTCTTGTACTTCCAAGTCCCATATTTTACTGTTTCTGCAACACCGGTCTTAGAGCTCCCCAAAATGTGTGTGTGTGTGTGTGTGTGTTAATGCTCCAACTGAAATGTGCTGTTTTAGTGGCTATGTAAAGGAGCTACTGCTGAGCCACACCCTGCCAGAGGGAGGAGCTCTTCCTATATGATGTCACATTAGGAGGAAACATCTAATTAGCCAACCCCTCAAAAAAAATTTAAAAAGAATATTTTTTTTAATGTCTTAAACTGACCTTTGCATAATACAGTAGTTCCCCTTTAAAGGATTGCACACGAACGGTTGGACGGTATGCACAGGGTTTATTCTGGTACTGAAACTCTTGAGATGTTACTAGGTGTAAATGACTCTCGACTGTATCAAATGAGTCAAACGCTTAGAGGAACACTGCTACATATAACAAGCACCTCTGGGAGCCTAAGAAGCGCGTGTAGAAGGCAGTGTGTAACCCTGGACTCTTTAGACTAGGAAACAGGGTTTAAATGTTCTTAGGCATGTTTCGGGGCATCCCTTTTTTCTTTCATGCAATAAAAATGAAAGAACAAACAAGAGATCTGGAGATATAGTTACATCAAATTTACAGTAATTTTGTTTTTTTTGTTTTGATCAGGTTTGCACCAGAGCCAAGGAGTCAGAGGACTTGTAGCGCTTTGGTACTAGATTATTGAAAATGTTACTTTTCAGAAATTCATGAAGTCTTCTTGTTCTTCCCACCTTGCTTACCTTCTGAAATAGTGAAATCCTCAGGATATTAAATATACATGACGTGTCGTTTGTAAGGCATAAATCACTGCACAGAGCAGCAGGCCCTGCTTCGTGTTGACACTCCCTCTCTCTCACATACACACTGTGCTTTGTCAGAAGCATAGCCATACCTTCATCCCATTGTGCTTCAATATTCGCAGGACATCACCTGTTCATCCCTCAGTCGGTGTCTCGTTTGCGCTAGGATTTGCTAGGTCCTCATGTGCGAGTGTCTGTGTGTTCGAGGTGTGCGTCTCCTGTCTCTCTCCAATTTACAATTCCTGGGCCTATTTTACACGCCTCAAACCAATAATAATCCAAAATGAAGATGAAAGGGGTGGACACACACACACACACACACACACAAGCCCACACACTTTGCGGCATGCTGTGCTAGGCACTTGGTTGAAAGATACAAGGGGGCTGCCATGGGAGAGCTTCAAAGCCCAGTGACATAAATTTATGATACCAGCTCCAGACATTTTTTGCCAAAAAAACGGAGCTGCTGTTGTTTTGCACTGGTCTGGCAGGGTGGAAAGAGGGAGAGATGATTGAGAGAGAGAGAAGATGGAGTCTTCACTGCCATCTCCTTGATCATGCTTATTGAGACCATTCACTCAACCAGCTGCTCCCCCTGTCCCATCCCTGAAAGTAAAGCCCGCTTCAGATCTCAGATGTGATATATAGTATAGGATGTATTTGTACTACATAACTGCATTGTAAACATTTATTCTGACACAATAAACCTCACACAATAATCTCCCTTCATCATTATCCCTCTTGACCTACCAAGTCTGAGACAGGAATACACTCTGATACACATTTCAGGCCACGCACTCCAGAATTTTTCAAACATGTATCCTGTTTATACAACATTCTTTTAAAGCGACAACTCGGCGCAGCTACAGTATAACGTTGTCTCCGGATCGAGACACGTAAATGAGGTGCCGTTCACCTGTGACCACCTGTATGGTATCAGACACCAGTATCGATGCTCAGTACAATCTAAAATCACCAGTCCTGATTTTGTACCTGTTCTCTCAGTTAACCTGTAACCACTTCTAGAAGTAACTGCTTGTCCAACTAAGCCATCAGTGTTACGGCATGACCTTGCGTATTGGAACTGATTGGAATCTCTTCAGCGCTTTTTTTTTATTTATTGATTTATCCTTGTTAAATGGTTCAGTATAGAAGAAAAAAAATTTCTGTAATACATAAAACAAATACACGACATAGTAGGTCACGTCCAGATTCTATAAGGGGTGTTCAAGTCAAACCGGGACTATTGATGACATTTGTGGTGAATGAAGGCGTAAGTGATTGACATTTACAGAAACTCGAGCATAGTATGGTGATGAGACTTTTAGCCGTAGTAAAAACATTTGAAAGGTGCCTACGTTTTAAAGAAGGCTGTAGGTCCATGAATGACGAGGTGGCTCCGAGCCTACTGCAGTCATCCCCATGAACATTTAGTTCACCTCGCGTCAAGCCATTTCCACATGTTCGGGACGTTAAAGGAGTTCCTGGGAGTCCAGGGTTTCAGACATTAAGCAGGCAGTCTGAGAAAACAATCTACCCTGATGGCATTCAAGCACTAGTGAAATGCTGGTGCACTGGTGTAGCAGGGGAATATATGGAGAAAAACAAGGAGAATTCTTGTTATTCTACAGAATCCAAAATCGCGGTTTGACTTGAACAACCCCGTATTATGTTCTCACCATTTCAGGTTTTATCTGCCATACCACAAATGGTTTTATCCCAATAAAAGAGCCAAGTGCAAACTGCAATGAAAAGCAATTCAATGCAGATGATGTACACAGATACACAAACAGCAACGTGAAAGGGAAAGAACACATGCAGTAGCAGTATTACAGTCAAATCGTACATCGTTATGGGTAGTGATATAGGAGATGTGGTCTTTCGAGACAGTGCTCTCTCTTTATTAAAAAATTACATCAGTCCAAGCTTGTTCAAAAGCAGTATTTTATGGAGAGCATGAGGCAATGCTAAGGCAATGTAAGACCAGCCTTAGTTGATCTGTACCAACTCTGGGTCTTTGATTTGCTTTTCATTTTGAATATATTTTTATAGTAAATCAAGAAGATAAATAAATAAATTAATAAAAAAAAAAATTTTTGACTAATTCGTCTTGCTTATTTTCCCCTTGTTTGCAGAAGAGGACTGCGTGAACTGTACTGATGAGTGCCGGGTCCTGGGTCACTCAGACCGCTGCTGGATGCCACAGTTCCCGGCACCAGGCATGGCACAGGCTGAGGGTCTCGACTACCGCACGAACCTGTTCGTACCGGCAGGAATGGAGGCTGTGGCAACCGAGCCAGAGAACTATGAGGCAACGGGGAACACCAGCGGCAAGAAAACCTTCTGCACTTTTGGAAAAGAGCGACGCGAGCACTCCGTCCTGGTCGCCAACGTCAAGCCCTACCTCAAGGGTAAGCGTGCGCTCAGCCCGCTGCTCCAGGAAGTGCCCTCAGCCTCATGCAGCCCTACCAAGGGAACCAAAGGCGTAGCAGACGGAGCCGAGGTCAATCCCAGCACCAGCCACTATGAAGGACCCAACGGACTATACACATCTCCTGGAAAGCAGAGCAGAGATCAGGGTTACTGCGCGCTAGCTGCATCGGATCCCGTAGCCAAAGTGCTGTTGGAGGCACGCTCGCGTATCAGCCAGGAAACGGCTAACGAGCCGGACGGAGCACTGGAGCACGGAGGAGGGGAGCTGAGCCGAGGAGGCATGGACGCCGAGCAGGTGGTCAGAGACATTGATAAACTTCTGCAGGACTGCCGAGGCAACGAGGCTACGGTGGTGAGGAAGTGAACAGACTGATGAAATAAAAAAATAACGCAAGAAGACAAAACTGTGAAAGAGGGCGAGAGTCTGTGAGATAAACACTCTCAAAGAGTGAGGTGCTCGTGCAGTTTGGTAAAGTTGGACAGAAGAACTTATCTAAAAAAAATAATAATAATGAATAAGCCAGGTTTTCTGGACGCCATGTTGTGTTTTTGTGGGGGAGGGGATTCTTAGGGAGATTCAGAAGTTGCTGTTTCTGGCTTCTTAGCAAGCTTTTTTTCTTCAAGTGCCCACCAGCTGTAAACTTTTTTTCTGACTCGGAAAGCCACAAACCGCAAAGGACACGCAAAGGATTCTGACAATCGCGACGTAGAAACGTTGAACACTCCAAATCGCGCGGTTGGCTCTGATCGAGACCGAAATCGAACCGCGACCTTCTCTTTTAGTTTCTCTTTTCTTTTTTTCCTGACTTTGTAATATCATTGTATGAAATCCTGAATAATCTCTGATTATCTCTGATCTATAGGGAGGGGAGGGCGGGGGTCAGGGGGATGGGGGGAAGGGGTGGTAACCCGGGGTGCTTATTTACGAAACGTTACCATTCCTTCACTCGCCATTTCTATTCGTCATACGTGTAAAGCTGTGTTTCCTCCTCCCATATATACGTGTATATGGAACATTCCAGATTGGTGAAACTGTTACTCTTTTTCCTCATCGGTCCTTTGTGTGAACACTGTCTTCAGCTGTCTTCTACTCGTCACTTCTTTTTTTTTTTTTTTTTTTTTTTAATAAAAAAAAAAAAGTTACCTTCCACTTTGTCCTAAGGCA
>JAQMYJ010000007.1:4084003-4104564 GCA_030014305.1 Clarias laeviceps | reverse complement strand
TGAATTATACCCTAATGGTTGATGACTTGAAAATTATACTGACTGTCATTTGCATTGACTAATTATGAAAATCAGAGCAAGATATCATTTGCGTAATAATTTGGAACACGGTGTATATAGTTGGTGATCAGTGTTGGTCACTTCACCTGTCAGTGGTCATCATGTTATGGCTGAGCGGTGTATGTGGGACCAGTAATCCTCCTACTTTGGGTACACCATTTTGGACAAAACCTTCAAAATGTGGAGTGATGGTCTTTCAGGGGCCCCAGCTTTGTGTTGAAGATCTTTGCGCATTAGATGCAGATTTTGTGTGAATGGTAGCCATAAGGCAAGCAACAGATGGTTTTTGATGAGGCTGGATCATGGGGGTACTGATTTTAATCTATGGCAATTTCTTATAATCCTGCTAAGTGTCTGTGCTGTTTGATAAAGTAGTGTGGGCGTGTTTGTTTTCCATTGAGATGTTGTGAAGTCCCATTACAAAATCACAGGCAGTAAAGTAAACTTTGCTATATATTATCAGACACTCAGCTTACTGATTTGTGCACCTCTGTAGTATACCTTATAACAAATAATTTTTTTTTTTTTTTTTTTTAAGAATTTATTGCTTTAGCCATGGTGGCTTAGTCATTAACGCTGTCACCTCAAACCTCCAGGGCTGGAGGTTTGAATCTCAATTGTGCATGTTCTCCCTGTACTTGGTGGATTTCCTCTGTGTACTCCAGTTTTCGTCTTAAACACACAACACTGAAGGCTGACTGTAGGGTGCCTGTAGGGTGTGATTGGAATCATTTAGGGTGACTGTTCAGATGCCCTGCCCCATCCAGCGTAACTGTTCTGTTGGCACTTCATTCTGAGTACTATAAGTGTTCCTTTGACACATCATCCTGATTGACTGTTCTACTGGCACCCCATCTAGGGTAATTGTTCAATTGACATCACATCTACAGTGACCTTTCAACTGGCAACCCATCCAGAGATACTGTTCCACCGGCACCGCATCCAGGGTATGTGTTTTAGTCACACTCCATCTAGAGTGATCGTTCAATTGGGACCACATTCAGAGTGACTGATTAGCACCCCATCCATATTTATTGTTCAATTGGCACCCCATCAAGAGTGACTGTTCCACTAGCACCCCATCAAGAGTGACTGTTCCACTAGCACCCCATCCAGGGTGATTGTTCCACTGGCACCCATCCACGGTGACTGTCTTATTGGCACCCCATCCACAGTGACTGTCTTACTGGCACCCCATCCAGAGTAACCTTTCCATTGGCACCACATCCAGGGTGATTTAATCAGTTGGCACCCCATCCAGGGTGATTGTTCCGTTGAATTCGGGGTATACCATGGCTTGTGCCTTAAGTTCCCCGGAATCAGCACATGCATACTAAATGACTTTTTATACATAAACATGGTTGCAAAATATTTCCAAAATATGTAAGGTGTATTAAAACAGTATAGAATTCTTGAATACGGAACATAAAAAAAAAAAAAAAACAATGTTGGAGCAACACAGCTTATATAACGGAACAATATAAGCTGTGTTGCTCCAACATTGTTTTTTCTTATTTTTATTATGTGGAATCACTAAAAAGTAAAGTGTAATGAAAAGTGTTCCTACAACTGACTACAACCCAACCTTATTTCCTCGATCTCCTCATCTTTATTCTCAGTCCTTCTATCTATAAATAAATCTATTCTTCTATTACCTGGCACTGGCAGGTGCTAATAAATAGGACATTCTGACTAGTTGAATCAACCTGTTAGCTGTCAACTAGATGTGTTGTCAACAGCATGAATATTGAACCCGGTAGCAGTTAATAGGTTAAGGAAGGTTGGCATTAATCAGGCCACCTGTCTGGAAAGTGTCAGTGTCAACATGCTGGCCTTGGATTCAGCTGTACACTGTTATGATTAGCCTGTCAGGCTGTTAGCAGAAGGCCACTGCTATTAGGCATATTTGGTGTCATGTTACAGGATGTAGTCTTGCTCTGGGATGACTCATGAACACCCTTACACACACTCCCATGATTAGAAAGCCCACGAGAACAAGGACGTCTCCTGACAAAAAAAAAAAAAAAAGAAATCGCTTCCTGTAATCCTTTTCCATGCAAGACAAAATCAATCGATACACTACTCTGTTCATGAACCCGGGTATATACGACCTGATCCGGATGATGTTTGGAAAGTCAAGTGCAGCTACTAGACGTTGTGCATACTTATACCTAGGGGAAAGATAAAAATGCAGCTTGGATAAGACGCAGAGGCGGAAGGAAAGTTTTGCTTATAAGGAAACATGAGGCAAGTCCTCAGGATTTGCATAAGATCAGGGAAGGCAGATCTTTAAAGATCAGCCGGAAATGCCTGCTCCTCTGGTAATGGTGTGATATTGACTGACACGGGGGGGATCAATGAACGACGCTGTCATTAGCAGAGCCTAGCAATTGCAAAGTCATACCTCTTTCAATGTTAAGTGTAGGGTAACCCCTGAGGCGTATACTCACACACTCACACACTCATACACACTTATGTTCCCCTAGGGTAGGAAAGGAAGCATGCAAAGTGGAGGCACGGAATCAAATTTAAATGAATACCTGCTGCATGTTTTGGCTGCTTTATTTAAAACAACACAGAAATAAATAAAAAACCTTGTTGACACATGTGAAGCTCTTTGGGAGACTTTATCCAGAGATGTCTAATTAAGTTTGCTTTGTTATGAAGCACAAAGGCAAACAACAACACATGGTAATTACAGTCCTCCTTTCTCTTCTTCTTCTTCTTCTTCTTTTTTTTTTTTTTTTTGGCTCAAGTGACCGTTTGTGAGGCCTTGACAGGATTTTAATTCGCTTTATCTTCGGAACACTGATGTAGCCGCCTCCGAACAGGCTGACACAGTGGCTGTCAGCCTCCGAGGAGACATTAGCCTGGCATGACACTGCTGACAGTGGCATGTCTTTGGTAATTAGATGGAGACAACTACAAGCCGTATGCGTCAGAATACAGCGTTCGCCGTGTGTAAAAAAAAAAAAACACGCGACGTGGTCTGACCGGATGATTTCTTTTTTGGTACACAAAGACATGTGCAGTGCATGAAACCACACACTGCCTGGCAGTTGTCAAATATGAAAGCAGGTACTTGGTGTGTTGTCAGGCAACATGCTATCATCGTTTGGGAATAATGCTGCATTGTTGCATGAATGTCAGCTTGCCTTAATCGAATCATAATGCAGTCCAACATGGTGCTGTTGTGCCATCACTCAGCTAAACTTTCATGCGTGATGCCACTGTATGGCTAACCCCATACTCCAAACTGTAAAACCATGGATCATGTAAAAATCTCTTTAAATCTAGTTCAACTTACATTTGATCTCATTTTACATCTGAGCAGTTGAGAGTTAAGGTTCTTGCTCAAGGGCCAACAGCTGCAGCTTGGTGGTTGTGGGGTTTGAACCTGAGACCTTTCAGTAATCCAACACGTTAACCAATGAGATACCCCTGTCCTGGGACAGTATAAGTCCCCCCCTAATGTGACCTCATATAAGACAATCCCCTGTTCTGGGCATGGCTCAGCAGTAACACTTTTACTCATTGTCAATTTCTCTTGACACTGAAACGGTGCACTTGAATGAGGAGTGCAATAGTTAGAGGAATAAAAAAAATGCATAATCTTATGGAAAGAGGCAACCTTATGGATGTTGAGATGATGTTGGTATTAAGATTTTTGAAAGTTAGACTTACTATGGGGCGGCACGATGGTGTAGTGGTTAGCACTGTTGCCTTGCACCTCCAGGGTCCGTGTTCAATTCCCAGCCAGGCTCGATTCCCATCCTGTGTGCATGGACTTTGCATGTTATCCCTCTACTTGGTGGGTTTCCTCCGAGTATTCCGGTTTCCTCCTGCAGTCCAAAGATATGCATTTACATTCTCAAATTGCCTGTACTGTATTAATGAGTGTGTGACGGTGTGTGACCTGCGATGGATTGGCATCCTGTCCAGGTGTACCCCGCCTTGTGCCCTAAGCCTCCTGGGATAGGCTCCAGGCCCCCCGCGACCCTGAATACAGGATAAAGCAGTATAGAAGATGAGTGAGTGAAACTTACTTTGATGGAATGATGTAACAACAACGTTGACTACACAACGTTGAATGGATGCACCCCGAACACAATATTGCAAAAACAACTTCTGAACAATATTAACACCAAAATGATGGCCTGAATGGGACCCGAACTCCACTCGCTGCAGAACACTGCATGATTACCACTGGGCCATGCTAGTAAATACAGATACATAACAATGAGCACCACAAACCAATACCAGACAAGAGCAATTTACAGAAATATTAAAGCCAAAAGGGGGGAAAAAACAATCCTGTTTAATGTCTAAGATCCTATTCTATGAAAGTGGATATGATGCAACATGGATGCTGTGCAAACACCATGTTACAGAAGAGAAATTTGGGAGCTAAGATGCAGATCACAGTTATATTTCTGAAAGAAAAAAAAGGGTAAGGGATCATTACAACACTAAGATATGTCACATGAGATACATGCACTGTGCACGGGAAGCTGTTGTGCCCGTCTTAATGTCTGACCGGAATTCTAACCCCGGTTAGAAACTTGGGACTGTGTGTGTGGTCGGATGTTGTGTGAATGGATGCTAATGGGTATAAATGCTCCAAATAAAGGTTAGAATCTCATTATTCTGTGGTTGTATTCGCAACATTGCAGTTGGATAGTTCATTTGATGTTATTTTACTGTCATTTTATAAGTCATTCTAACTTTCAAAAACAATGTTGTCCTCAGTTGCTCCTTAAATCACAACAGTTGAACCGACATCTAGAGTGTTTATAGATGTAAAGTTGGACTTATGAACTCGAAAAACTTTTAAATAATCACTGGAGATTTTACTGTGCATCAGCTTTGAGATGCCTTTGAATAACATCTATACACAAAGGCAAAAAAAAAAAAAAAAATGTTGAACAGGGCAAAACGTCTATGATCAGATCCAGAGACCTCTCAGGCTGCCAACTGCTAAACCATCGCCATTAGTGTAGGCTTAGCACAGACGAAAAATGGGATTGATTTGTTAGCTAACTGCAGCAATTTATCAAATACCTAGTGTTAGAACCCATCATTGACAGGTTAAGAGTTTTTAGAAGCAGTTAAAACGGTAAAATTAAAGATAATCTGATCATCTTTAATGTAATCAGTGATATTATTATTTCAGGTTGAAGCCAACGTCGGTACACGTCGGTCTTTCTTTTTGTTTTGCCTAACTTATTAATATAAAGAAATACAATTTTGTGAGGTCTTGCTTACGCCCTGTTTACGCTAAGTTGTACTTTTTTCCTCGTCAGGTAAATACACTCCCTGTCCGGTAATCGGAGAGTGAATCACAGATGAGAAATCAAAAAAGTAGATAAAGGATAAAGATTACGTTTTGTCTTAAAACAACTACAGCTCGTTAAAATTCACTTAAACCACTTCAGTGCTGTTATTTCAGTGGTGAAAATATGAACTAATCCGAGTAACAATATTCAGTTTGGTTTTTCTAATTAATATCTATTGGTGCTGGTGTTTGTTTACATTGAGCAAGTAGCTAATTAGTAGCTTATTTTAAAGTAGATTATTAAACCCAACACATAACTGTTCATCATCGCTTTTACTCAACATTTTGATTTCACTTATGGTGCAGGTTAAATTATAGGCAGATATCTAAGTTTCATTAAATTTTGTCCAACGGTTGATTTAAGACACGCCCACAGTTTGACTCTTGCGCAGTATGCTGTCAAAACTTCCGTTTTGTAACGTTATGATTGAAAGAACGAGTCCTGACCAATGTACAGATAAAACCTTTCTTCTATTTTCATAGATCAGTCAATTTGTAGCAGTTTAAACGACCATGATTTGCTCAGGACTTTAGATCAGGACTGGTAGGTATGCTAACTAAAGCAGATGGATAGACAAATCAATCATATTTTTCATTGTTTTTCAATAACAAGAAAAACTGATATTGTGCATTAACTATTTAAAATATTGCAAATACGTACAAATAGGAGTATCTGAGTCTGTGTGAAGTACATGTTGCTTAGTTATTATGCTTGTTGTCTGCTCTTAGGTCTTGTTAATCATATGTAGGCCATAACGGATTACTAACTGTTATGATAGGAAATATCAACAATGTTGGAATATGATTACGCAAATACTTTATTTGGAAAGGCAATGCGAATAAAACCCAAATGTAACGCATGCACAGGGGGCCATTGTGAAAAAGTTCCGCCAGTGCTCGCTGTATTAAAGCACTTTTTGTTGTGTGATTGTGGTTAAGTACTTTCCATGCATGCAATAGAACCTGCCAATAGGTTAGGCGATGCAAATAAAAAGCACATCTCTAGAGCTTGATGAGAAGACATAATATAGTGTAGATAAGCGTAGGTGTGATATTTAACCAAATCAGACAGATAAACTGTGGGCATCCAGTTGCACAGGAAAGAAAAGTGAAAAACACATCAGGTTTGCATGAGCACAAAAAAAATGTTTACTTCATTGTAACGACAGACATTACATCACATCCTTAGTTGCTGTTTTTATGTCTATACATGAGTGCAGACTTCTGTCTCTCCTACCACACACACCGCTCATAAACGTCCCACCTATCTTGAGCGAAAAAAAAGATACAGCCATAGGGTGATTAAGCCCTGCAAGACATTTCTGGTATGATTAGAGGGCAGGAGCGTTTTGAAAGCCCTCCCGATGCCAATGAAATGAAAACGAGTTGATGAGAAGGGCCAGCCTCAGTGGAGCTGCCATCAGCAGGACACAAACATACATCTGTGTACTAAACCACCAGGAAGTTCACTCTGTTGGCTAATAACAACACTGTTCAAGCAGAATATTGCTTACCAACAGGGCTGAATTGACATTTGGGACATGGAGGAGTCGTGCGAGTGTCAACGGAGTGGGAAAAGTAGCGTTTAATTTATGTTTTTAATATTGAATTGATGGAAAGGTGATTCAAATGGAGTTATGAAATAGCTTGGAAGAGAGACCACATATGAAAGAAGATCTAATTTCTTACTTAAGGCTTTTTTCCCCCCCTTTATGTATTAATGATCAATTTGGTTGCCTAAAAACATTTGAGTTTTCATTATTTCTCGTTTGACACCTTTAGCATAGTACTGATGTCAGAATGTCGGTTATTTACAGCACCTGCCGTATTTATAATCATCATGTTTGTCAAATACACACTGAATGCTAGCAAATATGTACCTTTAAAGCTGTGCCCGCTATGCACAACAGGGATTTTTGGTTGCTGAGATGTTGTGTTGACATCGGAAATATGTTGACTATATAACGTTGAACCTAACACAATATTGCAAAAACAACTTTATATTACAATATAACAATCTTAACACCAAACCGATGGCCTAAGCAGGACCAGAACTCCAGTCGGTGCAGTAAAAACACTGGACCACTGGCGAACAATGCTAGTAAAGGAGTGCACATGACAACGAGCACCACAAACAATACCAAACAACATCATTCACTCCCTCACTGACCCATCGTCTATAATACTTTATTCTGCATACAGGGTCGTAGGGGGTCCTGGCGCCTATCCCAGGAAACTTAGGGCATATGGGGTAATCAATCCATCTTCATGTCTTTGGAGTGTGGGAGGAAACCGGAGCACCCAGAGAAAACCCATCAAGAAAGGTTAGAAACCAAATAAAGGTTACGATTTAGTATAATCCATGTTGTTTGCCCCAAAATAAACAACTACCATGTTAGATGCTGATCGACCTTTGGCAAAATCACAACAAAAACCAGAAAACTTCCAAAAAGTCACTTTCACTTGCACATGGGACCTGGTACAGGTTATTTTAAGCATTTCACATATTCTCTGGAGCCCCAAGGATGTAATGACTTCTATGAGTTTATATTGTTAAGATAGACAGAACTGAAACTACCGTATGCATCGAGCACCGTTGCTACTTAGCTTCATGTTGTCTGATGATCTTGAAAAGTAGCTGGGAATAAACATGCATAAGTAATGCATGTAAAATTTAACATCAAAGCGTAGTGAGAAGGAAATTTTTCTGGGTAAAGTAGTAAAGGTTTGTATTAAACCATAATTTAAAAGGATGAGTGGAGCGGAAGCCATGAGGTGGATTCCTACAGTATAACACCAGATATCAAAGTTTGATGATTAGGTTTTATGCTAACACTTAGAATTTTATAGAATTTCATCTACACTGGATTGGATTAGCTGGAGTCCTCCATGTTAATGACTCCGTGTACGTTTATGTTCTCTTTTACTCTTTTTCCAATTTCCTTTTTAATTGCAGAATCCGTTCCATCACAGGTCTAGGGTATTAGACATCACAGTGCTAAATTTGTCCAATTCTAACCAGACATAATGACAAATTTCACAACTTTTTATTCATCCTGAATGGCCTTTTAGTCATCAGGCCCACGCTGCCGTAAATAAACCACCACACAGTTCCAGATCCAGTTTTGGAATCTAATGGAACGTCTTCTAAACGCTCGTGACTTTGGATCAAAATAAACCTGGCAGATGACAGTTCAGGCCATCTGTCATTGGCCGTTGATCTCACATGCATGACGTCAAGATTGGGCTTTCGTTGTGTGACAGTTGGCACCCCCCCCACCCACCCCACCACCCCCACCACCAGCAGCACCTCACTCACACACCACACATTGTTTAAGCGTAAACATATTTACTATTTTAAATTGCGGGGAAGGTGGTAACGGGCTTGTCAGTATTTCAGAGGGGTTCAGATATAATCTGGGAGGATAATCATTTAAGATCAGCCAAAAAAACCAGGAGGGGAAATCAACCTTAGAATTGGTACAGTTATCCTGTAGAGTGGCTCAGACATGATCTGTTGTTCCAGTTTAGTTTTTCCAATACATTATCTCATAAAGATTGTTATCATTAATGAACACTTGAATAAAAACTGATTTTAACTGTATCCTGCCTAGACGTGCATTAATATAATAAATATGGCTTAGTTGTTAGTGCTGTCTCCTTGCACCTCCAGGGTCTCGGTTCAATTCCCGCCTCGGGTCTGTGTGCATGGAGTTTGCATGTTCTCCCCGTGCTTGGTGGGTTTCCTCCGGGTACTCATGCAGATTAGGATAATTGCCATTCCCAAAGTGATGTGTTGTGTGTGAATGTGAGTGTGTATGTATGTACTGTATGTGTGTGTGCTCTGCGATGGATCGGCACTCCATCCCCAGTGTATCCTACCTCGTGTCCTAAGTCTGCTGGGATAGGCTCTGGTCTAAAAGAGGTATAGACAATCATTGAGTGAGTGAGTGAGTGGTATAGTGCTTGGATATAAATTAGTGGTTTAGGTGGTTGATGCTCTGGTTTACTAATCAGAGAGTTGCAGGTTCAAGCCCTGCCACCACCAGGTCACCAAGGTTGAGACCTTGAGCAAGACCCTTAACCCTATGCCACATACACCACAGGGACTGAATACAGTGTGTATTAAGTCCCTGTATAATCCAACAAAATTGGAGGGTTGTGAGATGAAGGGCACCTGGGGTAAAACCTATGCCAGATTTTGTGGATCAAATGATCTGATGTGGAGACCTCTACGATAAAAGCGACAAAGCCCAAGCAAAAAAGTGATATAAATTCTGGATACGAATTTTAAAAGCTATATATTTCTAGCTTTTTGTCCCTAATGAGCAAGCTGGAGGTGATGGTGGCAAGGAAAAACTCCCTGAGACAACATGAGGCAGAAACCTTGCGAGGAACCGGACAAAAGGGGAACCCTACCTCTTTTATTTGAATGATACATGCGTGGCCATAAGGAAATCCCTTCTATGACACGTTCTATGAGCTTGAAAAGCCTTGTTGATCTGGGCTAAGGAGTCACAATACTGTAAACCTATAATTTTCATTTAAAATTTTTCGACATTTGTCACTTTTGCAACTTTGACATTCAGGACAAACGTTGTAGATGCTGGACCTTCACACCCTAATCGGTCTTTGAAAATATGGACTTGGTCCACTTCTTCTGGAAGAAGAAGGTGTGGCATGCAGTTGATGGGGTTGAGTTCAGTCAGGGCTGTGTGCTGGACACTCTCATGTTCTTATACACTTTGGGAAAACAGTCCGTATGGACGTCTCTTTTTGTACATGTGTCTTTGGTTAGGCTTTTTAGTCTGACTTGAAAGAAATTTTAATCCTACACAGCGTGAATGCTTAACATATGGGCATCCACAAACCTTTGCGCTCATAAGCATACATTTAAGGCTTGCGAAAATGAGCATTTAACCCTATAGCTGTTACACTTATCTTTCCGCTCTCCTTTTTCCCAATCGATAGAGGTAAATCCAGGATCAGGATCGTGTTACGGGTTTCGGTTAAAGGTTCCATTTTAATGTTACCTTTATACTCCGGTCAAGGGCTCTTAGACCTATAAGTTAATCTCGAGCTGAGCTCAGATCCCATTTATTATAAAAATAGTGGACAAAGTAGTATTAGAGCAGCGTGAGAAACCACTAATCTCTGGCCAAGTGAAATCGGGATGGATAAATTGGATAGTATTTCTTCTCATGTCCAGTCTTGTTTGGGTCTGCCTGTAATCTTCCCTGAGTGACAGATGAACAGAGGAAGGATCAAGAGTGCTGCCAAATCTAGTGTCCTGCAGGCGGGCTCTGATGGGTTTACATGTGCTGTGCAGTAGCATGGAACAGCGGAACAGAGTCTGTCCTTACCCGTGGTCAGTAGGTGTCACATGAGCGGAAAATTAATTAGCAAAAGGACAGGTTGTAATAGATCTCATGATTAAATAATAGACGTGGGTGGACGTGGAAATCCGAAGTGAAGTGAAAGATCTGGAGGGGTCGTGCATAATGCTGCGTTCTGGTTTAATGCATCTAACGCAAATATTTCATATTCTGGCGTTGCAGTGAAATTTAATCGGACAAATTAGCCGTCTCTTGAATTGCTCACCAGGTCGTGGAGGAATTCGTGATAAATCAGTCACTTCTCGGTGTTTACGTCCAGGAGTCGTTGCGATCATGTCATTGACTATTGAAAAAGATATAAATAGATGTACAGTATTTGCTCATTAAGTGCAGCTTTGCTGTATAGATTGTATCTACTTCAGTGTCTCAAACCATCATTAATCAGACCAAGAGAAAAAAGAGAGATAGAGAGAAAAAATTTTCCAACCCAGATGGCAGGCCATGTTGCATTTGAACCATTAAATTTGCAGGGTTTATGCCCATGCCATGGGTGGCGAGGCTGCAGCTGGTGTGTGTGTGTGTGTGTGTGTACGCATGTGTGCGTGGATTCTGGACCACGACAAAGGCGGATGCTCATACACAGAAATACTGGAGCATAAAATTAGAGGAGGGCAGTGTGCATGTCTGTTCTGATTCTCCCAGACAAACAAGACAAAGGAAACATGAGAGACAATGAAATATTTAACATTTCACGATAACAGACCCGGTGTTATCTGATCATACAAAAAAAAAAAAACAAACAAAAAAAAAAACTTGCATTTCAGACCCTATCCACGTGGGCTCGGTCGTTTAATTCAGAGTGCGTCTCGGAAACCGACGGAGCATGATCAGATTGGAAAGCACTTTTGTATTAATTGTATTGTGCGGCAGTCACGCTTGCCTGCTAGCGTTATTTGTCTTTGAGAATCCAGCCAGTGTTTGGCAATTCACAAGGGAGACATGCACCTCTTACGCTTCCTTTGCTGATTCCTTCTTCCCGTATGCTGCTCAGAACGAGACCTGCGGAATATCGAGGACGTATCTTGATGTTCCCGGGTCTGTATGTACCATATGATAGGCGTGATTGCGAACATGGAGGTTGCGGTTCCACAGGTCCGGGGATGTTAGAGGAGAGAGCCTGTGCGCCATCTGGTCCGGATCAGGCGTTGCATTATAAACACCTCTATGGCGGCAGAGGGGATGGCGTTTGTCAGATAGGACAGGTTCTGCCTAGCTAATATAAAGAAGAGCACTCTGCTTTGTGCCTCCGAACACGCCGAGGTCATAAATACTTCAGAGTGGGGTTTTGTCATTCCACAGCTCTGGATCAACACCCCCCCGAACACACACACATATACACATAAACGCACTCACTCCACCGTCTGAGACACCAGCACTTTGGCAATATGCCTTTCAGCTATACACGCACAGACAGCACTATATATCATGATGTATCGTCGTAAATGTTTAAATGCCTGTGCCGCTAAGCCAACGGAATTGCAGCTTAATGTGTTACCTTACAAGACATGCAACGGGAATGGTTCGGCTACGTTTGGAATGAGATTGATCGTATTTCAGCCATGAGGTGTTGGATGGGCGTGAATCGTGTGCCACCGGGACCGGGTGCATAATTCAGGCCGTTTGGAATGTTGACAGAGCGAGCTTTCAGACGAGGGTGTATATCACGAGACGGACGTTATCTTTGCTTCAAGTTTCAGGGACAGGGTGAAATTCTCCTTCTCCGAACCTGGCTGCGATACACCTAACAAGCTTAACGCAGAGCCTGACTACTTCCGAGCTTCGATAATGCTCACGAGAGTGAGTTTGAACCTGTTAGTTGTTGGATGCTGAACGTTTTTTTTTTTTTTGATACTTGTTTACATAGCAGCTTCAACGCAAGCCAGCTTATGGACTTATATGTAAGTAAAAGAAAAAAGAAAAAAACTTATGCTTTTCCAAACTTGGCATTTGCATAAGCACCTTGATTAACACAGATGAATGAATGCAGCGGCGAGAGTGCAGCTTCGTTACGCTTAAAGAAGTGCACTTGTCACATTAGGGAGCATTACACGTGTTGGTGTCATTGAGCAGAGAAGAAATAAAAAGTGAAGAAGAAAAAAGGCAAGCAAGAACGCAGTTCGAAAGTGATGAAAAAAAGAAAGAAAGAAAGAACTAATACATTAAAGCAAGACACATGAATAAGCATCAGACAGGAAACTGATTGCTGATGAGATAGCAGGGAAATTGGGAAAATGCGATGAGATTAGCGAGTGCGGGGGAGAAATGATACATTAATTCAGAAGGAAAATGACAAATTGGAAAGAGGGAGAGTAAATGAATTGAATAAAAGAGAGAAAGGTCACAGTTACCATATGCCTACTGGCTTGTCTAGTGCCCCGAGTGGGCTTTTGTGCATGGGCTATTTTACACCTCCTACACACTCACGCGAAGAAAAAAAAAAAAAAACACTTGCGCAGGGGTCACTTTGCTTTACATTCAGCTAGACTAAACCGTACCATGATTATACAGCTATCCTCTGATAGACACTACACTACATCAGGCGCATGCGAGAGCAAGGGCGTAGGGTTCGAATGTTTTCATAAAAACACACCAGCTTTAGCGAAACGCAACAGACGTTTTGACCAGATGATCAACGACGACGGACGTTAAGTGAAACCTTCTTTCGCCGGCCAAAACCGGGGCGTCTTTTCCTACGGATACGAAATACTAAAGCACATCAGGGCCGTGAGTCAGAGACCGAGAATGTAACCCAAGCCTGCAATTTCACAACAGTTTACTGAAAAGAAAACGTGCCAAAAGGAAAAAAAAACCAACAACAACAACAACAACAAATTTTCTCTCAGTGCCAACTCACTGCCAATGCGGTGCCCTGGTGTGGACAAGAAGAACCTTTTGTGAACCTGGCTAGCATTGTTCTCCTTTCTACAGCGTGGATCAAGGTCAATTGGATGAGGCTGCTGTTCTGGGATGCTTTGACACGAGTTTGACTAGCATTCTCACCTTAGTTAGACTTCCCGGACAAGGTCGTTGACTAGTTTTTTTGACATAATCGACAGAACTGAATACATTTCTGCCTATATAAAGATTCCCTCAGCATATGTCCTCCTCCTACTGCACTTGCTGCCTTTTTGACCCGTACAGCGACAGCTTATAATAATTTTTGTGTTCTGCCTGTTCCTTTTTTTTTTTTTTTAGTCCTGACAGGTGTTTAGATAAAACATTTGCCAAAAAAAACAAAAAAAAAACACTATGTGCAGGGTAGTATACAGGGATTTCAGTATATACTGTATGGATTTCCATCCCTTATCAAGGTATAAGAAAATATGGGGAAAAAAGGAAGAAAATGAAAATATATAGCACATGATTTATTCTGCTCACCTTTCTGTTTAGTCATGGATAAACAGTAGTGTGTGTATATGGCACAGCATAAAGCCAATACAAATGCCTGAAGACAGACAAATAACTCCCAAGTACCCTAACATTTTGGTGACTTTTACTCAAAGATGTTGCTTGAATCTAGATTTATGAGAGTGCCTCGCAAGCCTCGGGCAGCAAATTGCTTTGCCAATGTGCAAAATCCACGCCTTTCCCCCAATACCAGTGTAGGACCGCTAAGTACCGGCTCTCGAATACAACGGTACTCGAATGCAAGAAAGTTGCGGAAGAAGTTACGGAATATGACACTAAATTGTTTGCATATTCCTTCTAGGTCACAAGGATCTATTCATAGCCCCACCCCGACTGTGATAGGTTAATGACTGACAGACGTCTTGGCTCCTCTTTAACCCATTGTCCCTTGTGTTCTGTAGGAGGGCATCCGGGCGTGTGGCACATGCCACATGTGAGGATTTCAGGGGCAGATGCCAGCCACATTAGCAGGAACAGCTGGGGCAGGTTGGTAAAGGCCCTCTCCGGATCGACCTTGATGGAGAAGTGTAATGGCAGCTGGCCCAAATCTGTTTTTTTTTTTCTCCTTCTCATTCTTATGGGGAAACTTGCAACACCACTCGGTATAAGAAGACGCAATGCATGTCGTAATGCTCTTACTGAACCTGGTATTACAAAATAAATTACCTGGCAAACAAAATGCCTGTGCTTACAATAAGTATAGGCAGTTATGGGTATTCAGTCTTTTCAGAGTGTGGAGTCTCGCATGCTCTCTCCGTGCCTGTGAGTTTCCCTGATAATCTCCCACCTCCTGAAAGCACGCCTTTGCATCGACTGCCTATGCTAAAAGGCCCCCGGGGTGACTGAGCGTCTAAGTGTGTGTAGTTTGTATAGCAGACTGGTATCTCTGCGTGAAGTGTTCCTAGGATCGGCTCCGGATCCACTGTAGCCCTGACCTGATAGTATCTTTACCATCAACAGCATTGACAAGGCACTCCCAACTCTTCTCTCCCCCAAATAGCCGTTGTCAAAAGGTCTTCTGTTAAAAGTTTCATATATTCATCGGGTTTTACCAAGAACATTTAAATTTCCCCAAAGACAAGCCGAGAAATCATTATTTCTCTAAAATTAACCTTAACCCTTTAACAGCATCACTTTTTATATCCTTGGGGAAATAATAGAAAGAATCACTCATTATTCATTTTTTAACAGACCCCAGTGTAGGCCTCTTCCAAATGGTTTAAATGTTGCTTCGTGCTAAAGGTAGCAATCTACTGTACCTACAGCATACAATGTGTAAAATGCTAACTGCTATTGGTCAAAGTCTGTGTTTACTTTGTACTGACGTCTTTAAAGGAAACATAATGCTACAGTTTGCTGCCATAATTCAATTCAGTTTTTTTTTATTAGGGCAACTGTTGAAGTTTGTTTACATTGTTTGGGCCCCAAGAAATGCAAACTTTTACTGTATATAAAATGCTAACAGTTTTTATTATTATTATTATTATTATTATTATTATTATTATTATTATAGCATACCTCAACCACATGGTAGAGATGACTCAGTCAGGTTAGATTCAACACAATTCGATGTGCTCTACCAAAACATTGAGAAGAATGTTAAAAGGGTTTATTTTTTAGAAGAAATACATGATTATTATAAGGTAGCATTATAATTTAGCAAAATACAAAGGGGGGCCCAGAAAAGTATTTACTTATCAACATTTTAAAAATATGCCTCTCCTCAGATGGTCACGTGACGGCATCAACGATGGTGCATTGCCATCATAATTCAACTCAAGTTTAAAAAAAGGGCAATAGATAACAACTGTTGAAGTGTGTATACATGTTAAAAAATGTTAAAATGCAGACATTTTGTGTGGTGGTTCAACAGTTAATTATTATTATTATTATTATTATTATTATTATTATTATTATTATTATAGGATACCTCAACCACATGGTAGAGATGACTTAGTCTGGGAAAGTTTAACACAGTTCAATGTGCTCTACCAAAACGTTTAGGAGAACAATGAAAGGTTTAAAGGTTCTTTAAAGGTAAAAGTATATATATAATTTTCAAATAAATACTTATAATGTGGATAATTATAATGTGCATTATAATTTAGCAAAAGACAGAGGGGCCCCCAGAAATGCATACACTCTTCAACATGAACAATATATGCCTCTTTTCTAACAGTCACATGATAGCATCAATGATGGTGCAACTACTGACATCTTTAGCGAAAACATAATACTACACCTTTGTACCATAAATTAATTTGAGTTTTAAAAAAGGGTGTATAAATTTATGCCCCCTCCCCCCCAACAGGCTAATGTATATTTAAAATTATAATATTTAGCATGGCGGTAGAACTGTTAATTTATTATTATTATTATTATTATTATTATTATTATTATTATTGCATACCTCAACCACATGGTAGAGATGGCTCAGTCAGGTAAAGTTCAACACAGGTTCTGGCTCTACCTAAATGTTGGGGGAAATGTTAAAGTGTTAAATTATAAATTATATACACAGTATTTAAAAGGAACACAGGATTATTCTAAGGGCGCATTTCAATTTAGCAATAGTTAAGCCCCAGGACACTGAGTTATATACAGTAGAAAATTGTTTAAATATTATCCTCATGCTGGAATGTTTTAGTTTCTCTAACTGCACAGATATGTTTGCAGTCTTATCGACAGCTACGTTGGGTTATTGATTGGTTTCAAACCCAAACACCTATTTCAGTGCATATTACTGGACTGCCCACATAAGTTAAACTTTGCTGTAGTGTGAAAACACAAAAGTTTCCTTTCATATAGTGGTCACCACCAAGAGCAAAAGATTCATCGCTTGGTTGAGCAAAGCATTTTATTTATATATTTATTATTTACTTTTTTTTTTTTTAAACCAAGCCTTCTGCTTCTGCCTCTCTTGGTGTTGCAAATGCAGTTTATTTTCTACTTGGTTGCTGGTTAGAAGTTGAACAACAAAGCTCTGGTGCTCTGTACTTTTTGCGCAAATGCTAAAAAAATTATGATATATAATTCTCCTTGTCACTAACGATCTTGGGACTTCTGTGCTATCTCAGCTTCTTCAGCGAGCATCTGCCACTGTACGCCAGCACTCTGTGCTCAAAGTCACCCTAGACAGCTTTTGAATATCAATCCTTCATGACTTGCGTATTTTACTGACTTGTGTATCAACCTACCCAGCTTAACTTAGCGCATTTCCCCCCATTTTGCTGAATTATAGAGCCATAATGAAAATAAATGGTGGTTTAATAAAAGAGTACTGTATTTAGAAGTATACAGAACAACATGAATTGAGAGTTAAAGGGTTATAAAATTCATTATGCTTCATTATAGTTCAGGCCAAGGATACGGGAATTGACACATAACCTCCCTGTACGCCTCATACACATTTGTGTTAATGCTTTCGTATGCCCTCCACAAGACCTCACCCTGTCCTTAGCAATACACTTGTCCTCTACGGATTACCCACAATGCAGTAGAGCCATCTGTGTAAAAGCTGCAGGTTCCAGATGTGCAATCAGCACCCGAGTCACTGGATGAAGAGATGGAGAGGAAAGGACGGGTGGAGAGGACAGAGGTGAAAGGTGCAGGGCATCAAGATGAACCATGAGATGTGGAGATACAGGTTTGGCTGGAGCAGCTGGGCCTATATGCAGAACAGATGATGGGTGACGCATTAACCCGAGCAGTCACCCAAACAGAGACAAGGACACAGCTGCACACACACTCTGGGATGTCTTGTATAGGGAGAATAGAGGAAGTAATGGAGCAACACGTACTATAAGTGCATGCTTTTAGTCTCTCTCACTTCCTCTCTCTCTCTCTCTCTCTCTCTCATATACACAAAAACATCCAGCGAGAGTCCACTTTGCAGAAGGTGGCGACTTGTTGATGAATCCATTTATAGGCCCAATGTCCAGTGTCACAGATTCACTGTAGTCCCCTCAAGCTTAAAGAAATGTTTCCAACACCATGTGGAATCCATGCCATGAAGAACTGAGCTGAGAGCAAAGTAGGTCTTACCTCCAAGGTTGGGGCTTCGAACATTGCCAGATGTGTGCATGGAGTTTGCAATATCTATGAGTCCATGAGTTCATTGGTATTCTCCATTTACTCCAGTTGCTCTCACGGTCCAAAGACATGCATTGTAGGCCGACTGGTGCTTCAAAATTGTCTTGTAGTGCATGTTCTCCGGGATAGGCTTCAGGTCCCTACACAGGATAATAGCTATGTACTGTACATGCAAATATAAAGCCAATTTTTCATTTCTCTTTGAAAAACAAATCTTGTACGACATACACATTTTATATGATGATGATTACATTTTATATTTGCAAATAAAAAAAGGGCCATGCTTCCAGACCGTGCTGTATCTGAATGCTTGAAATGCAAGCAAGTACTACTGTGCCAATTGCTACTGTAGGTCGAAGCAAAAGAAAGTGATACAGCAATGTTACAGGAAAGGACAAAGGCACAAGGGTGTGATGCTTTTCGAGGAAATTTTAATTATTCTTTCTATTCTGATTTATGATGTTCTTCCTCATATTATATAAATAGTGTGAAATTAAAGGGGGTCTGGGGAAAAAAAATGTTTTTGTGCACATTGATGGACAATTATAGCGAAGGGAAACAGTTGGCACAGTAAATCAGAGACAGGCCAAGACAGGCAACAATAGTTCATCCTTTAAGTTTACACATTTTTTTTTCTCATAAAAAGGACACTCAATGTCATCATTGGCCATAAAATGGCAGGGAAGGAGGACACTCTTACTCTCTCTCTCTCTCTCTCTCTCTCTCTGTAAATCATGTGTGTTGCATATGTAATAGCGTCCAGAAATCTGCTAAAGGGCACTTTTTATTTAACCCGAAACACCCGTGACGAATATGCGGTAGTGGAATGATTTTTATAAACTTAACTATTCAACTCATAACTGCCTCTGATGACACTGTTTGCTGTGGGGTTTGGGGTTTAAACCTCCTTTCCCATATTGAAATGCTGTAGTTTATGAGAAAGAAAAACTAATATGTGAGTAATGTACATATAATGAATAATGCACCATCATATCCTTTTTAAATGAAATGAAATACAGGTCTACAGTAGAAATACAGTAGAAATATATAGTATTTCTACTATATATACTGTTCAGATATTTCCTTCTTTTATGACATCATAATTGGATCAATAAAAAGGAGTAATCTGCATAGCCCCTTCCCTGGGTCTATGGTCACCTTCACCTCTGAGAACCTCACAAAATGCTTCAATGTGGTCGCCATTTTGATTTCCGAGTCTAAAAACAACAATGTGTCGCAGTAAAAGCAAAGCACAGTCAATCATCTGTTGTTGACTGCACAAAAGAACAAACAGGAAAGTCTCCTTTTACTCCTTCCCTCTGAGGAATGGAAAACACAGTGATATCATTTATTTATGGTGGAAGTGTTACGATAGCTATCTCCAAATATTTAATATATGTGTGTGCCGCCAGACTGCTTTCTCAACAAGGGACAGTTCAACACTGGATTTGCTCCAATACTGAAGCTCACCAGTGGATCGAGCACGAACATCTTTGACTCAAATTCATATCCTTCTCACCTACTTATTCATTGCCTATCCCAGGAGAATTAGGGTACACCGTGGACGAGGAACTAATTCATCACAGGGCACACACACACTCAAATGCTCATTCACACACTACGGGGAATTTGGAAATGGCAGTTAAGCTAATCTGCAGGGGAAAGAAACTGGATTACTCGGAGGAACACCCCCCCCCCCCTAAAAAAAAGACTAGGCTATCCATGTTATCAAGCTAGTTGACTAATCTTTACAATGCTAACTTTGTGAATCTTGCTAATGTAGGTGGCTAGTAGTCTCATTGTGAGACCACACCATTACCGCATCCAACTTCTCTGGCGACAACTTCCAACCCAGTGGAAGCTACAGCAAGCTGAATGAAATGAAATGATTGAATGAATGAAATTCAAAACACTGTTGCTTGCCTACCAACAGCACAGCACCCACTTACCTCAAATCACACCCCGCACCGTAACATGGTCCCTCCAATCCTCCAGCACTGCTCGGCCGGTCCCACCGTCTCTCAGAGCTGGAGGAAGACATGCATCTAGACTGTTTTCTCTTCTGGACCCTAGGTGGTGAAATGAACTTTCTCTAGATGTCCGTACAGCCGAATCATATGCAATCTTTAAGTGACGAGTAAAGACCTATCTGTTTCTTAGATATTTGGGTTATTGACTACAAAAAAGGATCTATTTCAAGTTTCAAGTTTTATTGTCATATACAGATAACAATGAGGCATCATTACCGTAATGAAATTCTTAGACCCGTG
>JAQMYJ010000007.1:4064054-4075821 GCA_030014305.1 Clarias laeviceps | reverse complement strand
AGAGAGGAGAACCTTCCAGAAGGACAACCATCTCTGCAGCAATCCATCAATCAGGCCTATATGGTAGAGTGGCCAGAGAGTCTCATCAGACCTGAGAATTTTGTTTCTCATGGTTTGAGAGTCCTTCAGGTGCCTTTTGGCAAACTCCAGGCTGCCATGTGCCTTTTACTAAGGAGTAGCTTCCGTCTGTACATAAAAACTTACTCACTCACTCATCATCTATCCTGCTTTATCCTGTATACGGGGTCGAGGGGGCCTGGAGTCTATCCTAAGAGACTTAGGGTACGAGGCAGGGTACACCCTAGACAGTGTGCTAATCCATTGCAGGGCACACACATACAGTACACTACCTGCAATTTGGGAATGGCAATTAGCCTAATCAGCATGTCTTTAGACCGTGGGAGGAAACCCACCAAGCACAGGGAGAACATGCAAACTCCATGCACACAGAGGCGGGAATCAAATCTGGCCAGGAATCGAACGAGACCATGGAGGCCACTAAGCAACCGTGGCCTAGAGCCTATCCTAGAAATACTTGGGGCAATAGTTGTGGTACACCCTGGACAGGGTACCAATCCATCGCAGAGCACTCACACATACACACTCACTAGGGACAATTTGGGAATGCTAATTAGCCTAATCCACATGTCATTTTGATTGTGGGAGGAAACCGGAGTATTCAGAGGAAACCCACTAAGCATGAGGAGAACATGCAAACCCCATGCACACAGAATGGAACATGGCCAGGAATCGAACCCGGACCCTGGAGGTGCAAGGCGACAGTGCTAACCACTAAGCCACTGTGCTCCCCTTACATAAAAACTAATATGAAAAAAAAGAAAAAAAGAAAAAATAGGCTTTACTTTTTTTTACTGTTGTATAATACCATAAATGAGAAAACAAAATATTCAAGTCTAAAGAACTAAGACCTCGGGTCAAAGAAACACTTTTAATGTTCAGCGTGTGCCGGTAAATACTCATTTACCAACCTCAACCAACCAGCGTTCCAGGTGAAAGTCATAATTCTTGAAATGCCAAAGAGTGAGTGGGAGAGAGAAGAGATAAAATAATGACATTTTCCTTCGGAACATCTCCCCGCTGCTTATGTAAACTCGCTCGTGACCTGGATGCCTTCTAAACTAATATTTTTTAAGCAAAGCTTGGGCTACGCTACGAGCTAGCTCCTCCAGATCCAGAGGAAACTTCAAACAGCTTCCAGCCCCCTGCATTTCTCACACTCTCTCTCTCCCTCTCTCTTTGCCTCCATCAGAGGCTGTGTTCATTTGCTCCGAGCAAGGCACAGCTAAATATTTTGTCTCCAAAACAGCGAATTTACATACTGTTTCAGAGGTAATGGACCAAAAAGCCCCACACACTCACACACAGACAATGACTGAAATGAACTATTAAGCTTTTGCTGTTGACGCGGCCATACCTCATTTGCGTTTCCCTGTGTAATTGTTTTTTGTTTTTTTTGTTTTTTTCCCACCCCATCTTTCAGTGGAGTGCTTCATTTTATATTAACGAGAAAGCTTGGGTAAACAAACACTTGCTTCTGTTTCCAGCGCTTTTGTAGGGAACAAGTTAGGACACTGAGAAGCGACCAGAAGTGAAAGGAATGACGAATAAACCGGAGCCTAGTTCATTGCCCCGAGTATGGCCTGCCAAGCCAAATGAATATATTTTACTAGGGTGATTGAGGAGTTTATGATCTGGAGGCTGGCAAGAGTCTGCCAGAGCTTCACTGGCTCAGAATCCTCAGTCTAATCAAAATGGGTTTGGTGGCATGGGCCCTTCAGTGGTGCACTATCTCAATAGACACTCCGAGACTTAAGCCATCTGGCCATGACATTACATCCACCATATCAACACACACACACACACACATATATACACACTATATAAAGACAATTAGTAAAAGGAAACAGCAGAAAGAGTATAAAAATCCCTAGAGATTTGTCCGTATTGTTTTTCAGAGGGATGAAAACATTGAAATTGCTTCCTAGGAACAAGGTCCTCGAATGAATGAATGAATGTACTAATACACTGCATTTCTTTTTGCCTTTTTGTACTGCTCCTTATTGGTGTTCCCATCTAATAAAAAAAAAAAAAAAAAAAGAAAGTGAGATGGATTTTATTGTTGTGAATGAGAACCCGCAGGACGTGCTCTGTCTCTGTGAAGAAGACAGAAGGCCGTCTCTCCTGTCTCTGCCACTCCCCCTCCACTTGGCCTGTGTGCTCATCTCTGGGAAGAAGATGGAGAGGGCAGCGAGCATCTCTGCTCTTGGCATTGTTCCTGAGCCAGGCCCATCACCTTCTGTAGTCTCTGCCTTTCAAGTGCCAGATGTGCAGCACTGGAGGCTCGCCAAACTCGATTGTATTGGTATGGTAGGGGCGGGCTAGGAATGACTGACGCACACACACACACAAGAACGGCAGTGTGAATATTTTACAACATATTCATGCTCCATTTGCGTCAGAATATACTTACAATAAAATGGCAGACGTGACATTTTTAACGTTTAAATACTATATATCTCATTTTACCAACAGATACAGATATCCTACTGTCATGTTGGGTTACAGTTAGTTATGTTAGTTTCAATGATAACATTTCGTAATTAATTTTAAACCCGGAGTTAAGAAAGATCACATAATAAATGGACCTTGTGTGAAGATTGTTTCTAAGATATGGGCATTCGGGAAATGTGAATAGTTTGACAGCAAAATGAGATAAATGCTGTTTTCTGACTTGCAACCATGACATGGACCGACTCATGCATTGTGAAAAACCAATTATATCACTCTTTTGTGTCATGTGATCAGTAAAGTCAGACTACTGGCTGGGCTAAATAGTGCCTGGCATAAGTGAAATAAATGTGTTTAATGGATTTTTGGAAAATGTTGAAGCAAAGAAAACAGACATTTATACTCTGGTACTGCTATTGCAGTTACTCCAGCAGTAATGGAGTACAGGTTTGCATCACTTAATGTCCGTGATACGTTCTGTGAAACTGTGTTATATATATATATATATATATATATATATATATATATATATATAAAGCTATATGGGATACAGTGGTGTAACCTTTTGTTTCATTTCCAAATCAATACTTCTTTTTATTTCTCTTGCTTCTAGCATTGCTTTTGCTGCATTTGCGAGCCATGATTCTATTATCGGAGAACGTTATGACACTCTGTGTACAAGAGATAGGAGCTGTAACAAAAGGATAACGATGCATCAAAATCTAAACTTCTTTAGATTCCAATTTGCTTCCATACAAAAACACAATCAAAGCAGGAGTGTGCTGTATTTCTATTAAAACGCAACGAACATACTGTAGTATTGATACTAAATTCCATACTTACCACAAATTACTACAAGCACAACTAAAACTGCGGGAGATGGATTTATAGCATTTTGAAAAATCATACAAAATTCACACTTATATACCGAAATAATTTTGACCTTTTTTTTTGTTTCAAATCAGTTCGCAGTACTTATTAGTTATCTCCTTATCTCATTTTGCTGTCACATGTTCATATGGTTCCAACAGCATCACCTTATCAACCCAGTAATCCATCAAATAACACAAGTAATGCATGTTATATTATATTCATCATGACAACAACAGGTTACCCAAACATATCCCAGTAAAACTGTCATTTGGAACTGGATGAATTCTCGTTACATTATTCAAAGCCTTACTTAGTTTATGGTAGCTGCACTTTCTTTCAATGGTCAATCAAATTAAAGCAGATTCCTTTTTCGAAAGACTACACTTCAGACGGCATTGCTTAATCAGCAGCAGCGATGTCTGAGACAGTCGAGACTGATGAGCATCCCTGACCTAATTTATGAGCTTTCTTCAATTCGAAATGCTTCAAAGAAAACAGTGTGATAATGATCTGCAAATTATGTCAGGCAAAACACTTTGAGGCCTCGGAATTTCACAGCACAACATTGAACCTACAGAAACGTGCACAAGTAAGCCTTTTCGTATGCAGGTCTTTTAAGTTGAAAAAGCATTGCATTAAACTTCAGATCTAACTTTAAGGCTACAGTAGGTAGCGATTGTATGTTGTAGTATACTGTATAAATCTAATTGCTGGGATGGTTTAGTAGGTTTTTCTCAGGAAAATGTAAATGAGGCATCCTTGCAACCTAGCTAACACGTTTTTACTTGTATGGTTAACCATGAGCTAGCTATAGCTTGCTAACTAATAAAATTTGTCCAGGCAGCTAATATTACCTTTTTATATACTGTTGATAATCGGTACATTCCAGTCGTCAGCTGACTTCATTTTATTGCCACATAACGTTTCTGGACCTGAGCGACTGAGTGCCTAGTGATGCATCCATCGCTCTGGAATAGGGTTCAACTGAGCTCATCAGATGACTGACCTTTTCCCATTGCTCTTTATAATAGTATCACTAACAAGTGTTTTTTTATGGACACATTTAGTCCCAGTCCTGTGAGTTTCAAAATGCTCTTACTTTTACTATTAATCATAACTCTGAATTCTACTGTTGAGTTTCTATGATGCAACTTCATCAAAAGTTCACTGATTACAGATTTTTCTTCAAGCTATTTTTTTTTTTCTGTGAAGTTGATGGTTCAGCACTCACCTTTCAGGTTTTAATGGGACAGTTCGTTTTTTTTTTTTTTGTTTCTGTCTGTTTAAAATAAAAATGAGGTGCATATACAGTACATACTGTAAATATGTTACAATGGGCTTTGGGCATTATAAATTATCCTGCTCTGCGAAATTACTGTTAAGTTTGTCACCTGGAACGTTAGTACAATGTAAATAAATGGGGCCAAATTCCACAACCCTCGTTCCATACAAAAATGCATGGACAGCTGATACACTTCTGTAGTCATCGTCATCATCATTCATACCACTTAATCCTGTATCCAGGGTCGCGGGTGCTTGATCCTATTCCAGGAGACTTAGGGCACGAGGCGGGATACACCCTGGACAGGGTGCCAATCCATCGCAGGGCACACACATACACGTACTCAACTTTTTTAGGGAATGCCAATTAGCCTAATCCGCCTGTCTTTGGACTGTGGGAGGAAACCGGAGTACCCGGAGGAAACCCACCAAGCACGGGGAGAATATACAAACTCCTGAGGTGCAAGGTGACTATACTAACCACTGTGCCACTTCTGCAGTCATACTGCGCTAAATCGTGTTGGTATCATTCATATAATTAGCACAAATTTAACTCTTTTCTTTCCCTAGATCTAGCCGAGTTCTGGTTAGACATACAGCTACTTCGGGTAAAGAAGGGCATTAAATTTTAACAAAAAAACAATTACTACAAAATGCCATATTAGTGTGGATTACCATGGGAACAATAGACTTTTGATTCTGAGTATGATAATGCTAATTTCATAGAAAGTGGCATAAACTATGATGAATTTTCTCAAGAGAATTTTTCTAAGCAGAACTACTGTAAGCAAATACAAATTCATACATCTGTACTATCTGTAAACCTTGGGAACAAAAATTAAACATTTTGAAAACTTTTTTTTTTTTTTTTAAATCAAAGCTGCAGTTTTCATCTTCACACTGGAAATGCTGTCAAATATTCCTATTCTTGTGGGAAAATGAGGTCCCACCATGCCCGTACACTATCTCTCTCTTTCCCGCTCTCGCTCTCCCTCTGACACATACATGTGATTCATGCAATGCCTTTGATGAAAATAATCCTTTGGTGTTGCGGTCACTGGGGAGCGGAGTGCGAGTGAGTGTCCTATATGATTGGCCTATTTGTACAGGAAAACAGCTCCTTTCGTTGGGACGCTTCCATGGATTTTTGTTCTGATGTCATTTTTAACTAGGTTTGTAAAACTCTCTCCGCTTTCCAGAGCACGAGCTTCTTCCTCTCTCATCAAGTCTTTAACCTTGAACAACAAACTTCCCTCACAACTTTACACCGTAATTAATAATAAAACATCCCAGTGTCTTCCTTTCAAGCTAATAAACATCCTGGGAGTTGTCTTGCTTGCTGCCTTTCTTTCCTGACTTTAAGGCAGCACTGAATGATCTTGCTATAGAGAGAAGCACACCAATATAATATAGTTTAATTATGTTAAATAGGTTATTAATTATTTACAATTAAAAATACCTGATTATATCACACATCATTTGTGTAAGGATAGAAACTGGTAAGTGGTTTGTTCCCCATGCATTAATTCTTGTTTCCTGTTTTAAAAATTATATACAATTAAAGTGCTGTTATGTGACTAATAACGACTTGCATTAATAAGTAAGTGTCTTTTAGCTTTAATTTAGAGATGGTAAAAATTTTGGCTCTTTTTATCACTAATGTCTGTCTGCTAAGTCTGATCAGTGACTGTCAGAAGATTATTTTTGTTGTGAAATGAGTGTGTTAATGCACACATTGGCACAAGCATCTACAAAACACCGTTATTCCATTTTCAGTGGTAAGGATTGAAATTCTTGGCAATAGCTCATAAGACTGGTCGCCAGTGGCAATCCTGATTCCATCTTAATCTTCACCAATGACGGTAGGACGGCAGTCCATGGCAATCCACTTTGCGATAGC
This sequence comes from Clarias laeviceps, assembly GCA_030014305.1. Lineage (NCBI taxonomy): Eukaryota > Metazoa > Chordata > Actinopteri > Siluriformes > Clariidae > Clarias > Clarias laeviceps. The sequence goes on along the minus strand of JAQMYJ010000007.1, from coordinate 4,069,238 downwards.
AGTATTTAGTTCGCCTAGCCTTCTTAGCTCAGGTGTTTTGCATTTAGATGGTACTTCACATTCATCAATGCATTAAGGATTGTGTGCACACAACCTTAAGTTTATTCAGAGAAGGGGTGCAGTGTGTGAGCCGGTGTAAATTTGTGCCCTAAATTCTCTAAATATGTATGTGGTCAATGGGGGCCTGGAGCTTATCTCAGGAGTCTCTGGGCATGAGGCAGTACCTGGTCAGACGTGTGGTAGAAGACAAGGGTTAGCAGAGGTTTTTACAAATATCATGTGGTCAATTTAGATCGACTAGAGCATGCAATTTATATATATATATATACAGTACTGTGAAAAAGTTTTAGGCACCATATCATACAGTATGCTGTACCAATGTTGTTATATACGTTTATCATGTCTGCATAATTATGTACAAAATCATTCAGTATTTCCATATATAACTTAAAAATTAATAAATAAATAACATTACAGGAGAATATACTGTATGCATGGCTGTAAAGAAAAAAATATATAGTGCAAGACAGACCAGCTTTCAGATGGAAACAAAAAACCTAATCCTCCTGGGATTTGCATAAAAATAGAAAGAAGCGAGTGTAACAAAGTTACCAGAAGAACTCATTCTCCAGCAAGCTCAGTAAAACCTAACAGCTATTTTCTTATAAAACTGCACAAATCTGTGTCTCAAACTCCTGATTTTAAGCAATGAGCTTTCACTCCAAATATTGACTGTTTATTTTATTACTCTTTATTGCTCTTTATAGAAGTTTCTCTTATGCATAAATGTTTTCAAAAGCATCTTTTGCTTATGCCATATTTCTGTATATGCCAGTGTTGCCAACTATTTTCAATGGAAAGTTGCTAAAGTCTGCTCGAAAAGTCGCCAAATGTTGCTATATGACGTCATGCGTATATTTGCATATTGATGACGTAATTATGTCGTATTTGCATTCTGCGTAATGCAAATACGACATAATCCTTCCTCACATGTCCAATATAAAACTGTTATCAGAAGCAGGTAAGTGATTGGTCCGTGGCAAGACCGTTTGCACATGCGCAGCTCATTCACATCTATGTCAGCTGCCGTGCGGTCATGGGAATATGCTGCTCCTTTCAGCCGGAGCTAGCGCTCACTGATCAGAGCAGACACAGGGAGATGAGTAACTGTACCGGGAAAGCAAGACCTCGCGCTTACAGGACAGTACTGGCGACATTTGGAAAGTTGCTAAGGTTTGTCCAAAAGTCGCTAGGCGCTTTTTTGAAAAAAAGTCGTCAAGGGGGTCTGAAAAGTCGCTAGATCTAGCAACAAAGTCGCTAAGTTGGCAACACTGGTATATGCCCACAACTTTTGCACAGTACTATAAGTAAAATAGCTGTTAGGTTTTACTGAGCATGCTGGAGAATATGAGTTCTTCTGGTAACTTTGTCACACTCGCTTCTTTCTATTTTTATGCAAATCCCAGGAGCGTAACATTAAGTTTTTTGTTTCCATCCGAAAACTAGTCTGTCTTGTACTATATATATATTTTTCTTTATAGCCATGCACATATTCTCCTGTAATGCTATTTATTTATTATTTTTTAAGTTATATATGGAAATACTGAATGATTTTGTACATAATTATGCAGACATGATAAACATACAGTATATAACAACATTGGTACAGCATATAATATGGTGCCTAAGACTTTTGCACAGTACTATATATTAAAATCAGCTTTAACTTCAACATATCCAACATATACAGTACATGTAGACACCCTCATATACCTTCATATATAACTTTCATTAAACGCACACTGCTTTATGCAGATCTTTCAATAATAGACGATATACTGTAGGTAGGTACAGTACTTAACAGTCAGTCAAAAATAGACTCTCATTGTGCATCTGAACCCCTGATCTAGTGTGGCTTGACAAGGCTGCTGTTAGGCTTTGCTAGCTCAGACCTTCAGGTTCTAAATCCTTTGTTTTGAAGTTCATAAAGTACTCTGATTCATTCTGTGATTAATTACTCAAAATGAACATGTTATTCTGACAGCTCTAATATATATGCATGGTATATTTTTTATATATAAGTATATACAATAAGTCAATAAGTATTTGGATAGAGACTCTTTATTTATAGAAAAGTGAACTTTCAGCTTTTATTCATGGGGTTTTACAAAAATGTTGCATTAACTGTTAAGGAAATACAGGCAGTTTCTCCTCACAGAGTTGACAACTCACTGATATGCAGGTTTATGGCCTGTTGCGGTGTGTTTCCTTGTACAGTATTTCATGATAAATTATGATGATAAAAGAAGTTGTGTGTGATTCCAAAAGTAGAATTTGCATTTGGCAGCTGTTCATGTTTCTCTCAATATGTAGTCCAAATATGCATTGATGCAAGTGAAGGACGTCATCATTAGACTGAAAATACACAGTCAGAGGGATGACAGAGATGTCATGTGTGGCGAAATTAACCTTTTCTCAAATGGAAGGAATGCATTGGTGAGCAACACAAAACGGCCTGGAGGATCATGGAAGACAATGGACACCGAAGACGATATCAATGTCAAAGATGTCCTGATGAATGTAAATGCAGAAAGTTTACTTCAAGATACAAACCAGCTACTAGTAACACACAAGAGCAGAAAGTCCTTTCTGAAGAGACGGATATGGACAAGGAAAGGAAGGAATCATGTCCAAAGCAACTATGGTTAAAGCGGCGTTATGGCACAGACATTTAGAGCTGCTGATGGAACAAGAGCACTGCTTTTAATTGGCGTTGATGATGATGATGATGATGATGATAGAAGCTACAGGACTGTATAGAACTATGAGTTCTGCTCAGATTCAGTCATCACCTCAACATTTTATGATTTTTTTTATTTTATTTCCAATGATGGTTTAAAAATTTCATATTAAAATTCGTAATCAATTTTGGCTGTCTGTTTCTAAGTGTTTTATTTCTTTCAGCATTTGTTTATATGCAGGAAGAATTTGTTTATTAGTTAAGGATGAAAACTTGGCTCAGCTTTATTAATTAATAAAGCTTTAAATCTGGCTTCAGATAAAGCTGACCAACTGGAGTTATAAAACCAATAAAAACCTAGCTATAAATAGAGTTTATATAAGTACACGTGAGGCTGGGTAAAAAAAAAAAAAAAAAAAACACGTTCAGTTTTCTCCCTCTCATTATGGCTCCAACAGCTTTATTAAAGCACATTTCCACTATTTTATTTTTTCACATTTGGAGGAACCTCAAGCAGAAAGCACTTCTACCTCCATTTACTTTTTCCTCTCTTTGGTTTTACCCTCGAATAAATATATTCTGCTAAACGGTTTCTTTTTATTGGCCTATTATCGCAACATCTGCATAAAGCAGTGTGCATTTTATGTAAATTAGATATGAAGGTGTATGAGGGTGTCTACAGTACATGTATTGTATACTGTACTGTATGTTGGATCAAGTTGAAGTTGAAGCTGATTTTAATGTTGAACACCAGTTTTCATCAATCAGATTCAAATCTTTCTCTTTCTAAGCAGCTTTGAATGGAAATGACCATTGATGTGCAGTATTATTCAGCTCTTAATAGCTCTAAAACTATAAGCTTTCACTTGAAATGATCTAGAACCAATAAAACAATATTATATAGAATTACAAATATAAAGCAATGAGATGAAAATGTTATTAAGTAAAGAATAAAGATAGGCATAATAAAGTTTCTTTCTATTCACCTAAAATTCAATATTAGCCATTTTCATTGAACAGATTTCCAATTATGCATTGAAAGAGGTAAATAAATAAAGATTTACATTGTGTATGAACTGTATACAGGTTTTATTATTATCATTATTATTCATGTCTTTCTGTACAGCAGAACTCTATGCCTATATTTTTAATACAAATATCTACAATTTTGTAAGGCTGAATATCTTACACCTTGTTTACCTTTCATCATCACCCAAACACACTCCCTGTTCAATGATCGGAGAGTGAATCAAAGGTGAGAAGTAGATCGGATAAGGTTTTGTTTCAAAATCACTCCAGCGTGTTAAAAAACCACTTTAGCGCTGCTATTTCATCAGTGAAAATAGCAACTAATCCCAGTAAAAAATATTCAATCAAATATTGTATTAATGCACGTGTTTGTTTAAATTGAGAAATTTGCTTATTAGCAGCTCATTTTAACACACAGCTGTTCATAACATGGCTTTTACTCAACATTTTGATTTCACTTATGGTGCAGGTTAAACTTCCGGCAGATATCTAAGTAAAGCCAAAGGTTCATTAAATTCTGTTCAGTGGTTGATTTAAGATGCACCCATAGTGCACAGTGTGGAACTTATCCCATGAACACTGGACTTGAGGTGGGAATATTCACTATGAATGGAACACCAGGTTATTTCAGGACATTATGCATATACACATATTCATACACTCATTTACACTCATGGTTTAGCCACTCTGTTTACTTATGTGTCTTTTGGACATTGAAAGGAAACCAGGGAACCCAAAGAAAGATCAACAGGAAGTACAGTGGGCAGAGAAACTCTACACAGACCGAACCTCGAATCGAACCTGCAACCTTGTCGTTATTCCTACAGAAACTTAAATCTGCCTGCAAAGCTTGATGGGTGCCAACCCATCACAGGGCAAATTATGAGCAATTTGGAAGTGCCAATCAACCTAGACCTAGAAAGCTAAGATTAAGATTCAATTATTTGTCACATGTACAAATAATTTGTGACATTATTTATACACATACTGTATAATGTCTAGGAATCTGGGGTCATAACGCAGGGTCAGCAAGAACACAGCACCCCTGGAGCCGAAAGGGGGAAGGGCCTTGCTCAAGGGCTCAATAGCAGCAGCTTGGCAGTGCTGGGGATTGAACCCCAGAGCTTTAGCCATTTTAACCACTGACTGTGGAAGGAAACCAGAGTACCAGGATGAAACCAACAGATGACAGGAAAAACGCCATAAACTCTACACATGCACATAGACCAGATGTGAGATTTGAACCTCTAGCCTTAGAGTGACAGAACCAACCACTAAGTCACTGTGCCACTTGTATAAAAATTCTAAAAATATATATATTATATATTTATATTTCAATCAATATACACTACCGTTCAAAAGTTTTAGAACACTTTCTAACTCCATGATGGTTCCTGATTTTTATTTCTTTCTAC
>JAQMYJ010000007.1:4027873-4047009 GCA_030014305.1 Clarias laeviceps | reverse complement strand
TATCTGCATGCACGCGCACTGGGCCTGAGGGTGTGAGGTCTTCAACACACTGCTGAAAGGACTGTGACAGCCGCAGACTGAAGGAGACAGGGCGAGAGATTGAGGAAGTGTGTGTCCCAGATAAAGGCAGTCGAGACATTCTGGCTTCTGACTAAACGGACAGGAAGCACACTTCATCGCCTGCGAGGATTGCCGAGGTTCAGGAGAGTTGTATTGTGTGTGTGAGCAGGTTTTATTTTGTTTATAAACGATCATTTATGAAGGTCGATTAGCAATTTCGGCTGTAATTAATTTATCTGTATCTGAAAGGCAGGACCCTCTCAAAGGTAGGAGTCAACAAATATCTAGTGGACACCCACACGGAAAAAGAAAAACACAACAACAAAGCATGTAAATGGTCGTATGGAGAGATTTATACACATTTCTGTGCACTTTACTGCAATTTTCAACCCTGAGAGAGAGAGAAAGTGGGAGAGAGAAAGTCATTTTCCTAGTGATATTTCCTGGTATAAAAGACAAATAAAAAAATTAAAAAATCAATGTCAGACTTCTAGGACCAAAGTGGTGGGGGAACAGTGCAAAAAAAAAAAATTTGCATCTTAGTAAGTAAAATATTTTTTAATCTAATCAACGTTATCTAAAATGTCTTAAAATTACAATTACAACTAATCAAATATATGATTATTAAGGTTATGGCGTGTCAACTTTTAATACATTTTTAAATGATAATTACTTATTTTGTTGGCAGATTATAATTTTTTTGTTTGTTTAAAGAAATATATTAAGGTGATAAGTCAAAAGTAAGGTGAACAGTTACAGTCTAGGTTATGCACAGGTTCTTAGCATTAATCATTGGAAAGTGAATGGGGCCAGTAGCAATAATGTGTCTCACACACACACTGTACACACAATCATGCCAGTTTCATGTCACTGATGGCTGTAAATCCAATATTTTTTGTTTTTGTTAAAACCATGTTTGCTACTGGTGATCCCATTTCCAAAGATAGACAATGTAGACAACGTGTAGTGAGTAAATGTACACGTCTACACAATCTACACTTACATGCATTTAATAATCTACACTTAATATAAGGACTGTATTTGTGCATAACATGGCATAATATAGTTACCCAACCAGGACAAAGCATTATAGTAGGTGGTAATGGTGCATAATTCTTATTTTACATGTTTTCAAGTGATTATAGCTAATAGTGTGAATTTGATTCCTGATATACAAGTTCCTTTAATATACTTTAATGAAGGGAATCTTCGTTGTTTCAATTTTAATTGTATTTTACAGGGCTTTATAAATTACTGTACCAGGCAAATAATCTTTTACATAAGCCTTTATTTATTTATTTATTTATTCATTCATTCATTCATTTATTTATGCCTTAGAACCACAATTTATTACGTACAAGTATTTATTTATTTATTTGTTTGTTTGTTTGCTTGCATAACCATATTCTGACATATAATAATCCTTTGCATAAGCATTTATTTATTTGTCTTAAAACAACAATGTATTACATACAAATAGTAATTTCACTTATTTATTTATTTATTTATTTGCTTTCATAAGCATATTCTGACATATAATAATCCTTTACATAAGCATTTATTCCTTAATGTCTTAAAACCAACATATTACATATAAATACTAATTATTTTTATCAATGAATTTATTTATATATTTATTTATTTGTTTGTTTATTTGCTTGCATAAACATATTCTGACATCCATCATTCCTTATGCAAGAAGTACATCATCCCTTAACTTTTACTTATCATGCAAACTTCATGCCCACACACACACACACACACACACACACACACACACACACACACACTGAGAAGCGCATCCCACCAACACACTGCCTTCCATCACACTGACAATGCCTCAGCTGTGTTCAGAGAAAATAAGCAAGAGAAGTTAGAAAGGGAAGAAGGGAGGAGGACAGAGAAGACGAAGTGGGGGGGGGGGCAGTAGTGGAGAAAGCAGAACTGACAGGCTGAAGAGGAGCTAGCAGGAAAACATCAGTGGAAAACTCATCACAATGCGCGGCAATAGAGCAGCTCCCACGGTGCTCGGCAGGCCTCCTATCTCTGCGGCTGGAGGCAGGTAATAGGAAACTGTAATCATAAAGACGGGGAGAGTTGAGAGCCATGAGAGCTTCTGCCGTTCACCCTCGCTGCAGTGCTCAAAAAACCCTACGTCAGACTGAAGAGAGAGAGAGAGAGAGAGAGAGACTTCCACCTAAAAGCTGTGGCTTGGAAAATCTGGTTCTCGGATAAACAAGTGGGGAAGTAGAAAGTGGGGAGAGGGGAAGATTGAGAGAGATGCTGGAGTCTTTATATATATATATATATATATATATATATATATATATATGTTTGTTTTTCTTGCTCTTTTTACCATATATACAGTACATGCAAATATATACACATTCTATTTAAGTGATTTCTTGATTCAACAAGTCTGTCAGTATCATGATTACGTGTGGCAAGTGAAATTTAACTTAATAACTATTTAGCAATTACTTTTTCACATATATATGCTGTACTTTTTCTAATACATCAATATGTCATTATTAAGGCAATTTGTATGCATTTGAAGGATTTCTGCACTTCCAACGCGTTTGTGGACGCCGCCTATCCATATGCAATGCATTCTGGGGGCTACATCGAATCCAAAAGCCCGAGAAAAAGCCGTTCCTCCTGGGCTAAGGCAAAGGATGAGATTTTAATGTTTAATTTCCACGAGGCTGCTTGCATTTAAGCAGATATGGCAACCGAGCCTCATATTTATTCATTGAAACATGGGGTACGCAGAGTAACAAGCCCCCCAATCCTCACATCCCCCCCAACCCACCGCCCCGCATGAACACACTTTGGTTAAATCCATCAGAGCCTCTCAACAGTACAGCAGGTGTTTATGTATTTATGCTGTTTTTTTTTTTTCTTTTTCTAACAAGCACAGAAGAGAGAGGCGAGAAAGAGAAAAATAGCTTCTTGTTTGCAGGACTCGTCTTAATAGCTTCCGTCTGTTGCATAAGCCGGGCATGATGGAGCGCACGCTTTATAAAAACAGATTGGTAGGTATTGGTATTGACATCTCTGGGGTTCTGAAGTGCAGAATAGCGGTTTAATCCTGGCTGGATTATATCAAACTCGCCTATCTATCTTGCTGTTCATCTTGCAGTGCAAAGCACAAGGGACAACAAGGGCTCTCAAGCATGAGAAAGAAAGCGGGAGACATTTCGATGATCGCGTGACGTCATACTGGAGATCTCAGAAGTCTCCTAGGGGAAAGTAAAGAATGTTATCAGAACACATACTAAAATATTCAACAGGTTCAAAGTAAAGTAAGAGCGAGGGATGAGAAATATACTGCAACTTTTTCACTTTGCTATGCGGCAAAATATGGGAATGTTAGTGTAAACCGGTTTCTAAAAACTGTAACGTTCCAAATACGTGGTAAAGTCATTAGATTTTTTTGTTATTTATTTATTTTTAGCCATTCAGCCTTTTTTAATCATTCAGCGATAACCCCCCCCCCCCCCCTTTGTACGTCCCCATTAGAGCTACACGCACCAACGCGATAATATATCTAGTATTAGAGATATTGCAATTTTAATTTTATACTTCACAACTTCCTGGAAAACGATTAATATTTTTGTTCACTCAACCTGCACCGCTGTAGCACTGTGTTTGTCTGAGGAGATGAGAACATTAATGCCGTGCTCCACTCAATCAGCTTACACTTCACTTGAAAACGTTTGGAGTAAATTATTGCAATTTGTGCGTGTACTGTATGTGACAAGAAATTTTTGGGAGAGTTGTTTTAACCAATTTGGGACTGGTTAACGCCGGGATGTCTTGCTGCATCAGGCGCAATCGATAAAGCCATTCAGTTGTTATACACCATCAGGGCTGAATATTGAAATATAGAGTATCATCCATTCATCATCCTTATCCTTCTTCTTGCATTCTATATATACTGTACATACACCAGCCTCGACTCAAACGTGTGTCTGCGTCTAAAATCCCAAAACCATACATCATCAACTAGGATGTTGTTTCACTAGTGTTTGGTTACCATCAAGTTTTCTCAGTATGCCGGAGACATGATTGGACTGCCTGCTTCATGTCTGAAACGCTGGCCTCTCAGGAACTCCATTAGTGGTCCAAACATGTGGAAATTGCTTGGAGCCAGATCAGAACTGTATGGGGGATGTGGCAATAACTCCCAGTCGAGTTCCTGTAATGGGGAAGTGGTGTTGGTGAACGATTGTACAGTTCACACAGACAGATGTTTCTTTCGCAAGTTATCCGTTGATATTAAGAATCAGACATTCCACTAGCTTAAAAGTCCCCAAGAACAACTGCAGTGGGCTCAGAGGGCCTCGGCCGTGACTATTTGCACTGTTTAAATGTTTCACTGTGGCTAAGAGTCTCATCAATGTATTATGCTCGAAGTTTTCTTTAAATGACATTTTCTCAAAAAAGAAAAAAAAAAAAAACAGCAATCTTAAGTCCCTGTTTGATTTGAACGGCCCTTGTAGTTAGTAAACAGGTAAATATGTCCAAAAATGATTCAGCAAAAAAATAAAAATTCTCTTCTGGTTAAAGTCAGACCTCTGAGTCTGAACTCAAATATTTTTTATTTTTTATTTTTATTTATGGTGGCTCTAATCCTCTTCTGTATCTTTTCAACATCTCATGCTTATAACCTTCTTATCCAGGAGTCATTTATCATAGGTTGTGAATAACACAACATTCCCTCAAGCCTTTAACCTGAAAACCTGTAACCCTATGAAATACTTGGAACATCCCCAAAAGTGCATTTACGTGATGGGGAAAAGAGGAATAAGTTATTACTCACTTACTTTCAGTAACCGCTTATACCACTTCAACCTAACTCAAAAATCAACCAGAAATCAGGTTAAAAAAATGATATATATTAAATATTTATAATTTTTTTAACCTGATTTCATATGAGTATATATACAGCATATATATATAAAACCATTTTGTCCAAAACCTTTGTTGACACGTTTCTGGACCAATCACACCAATAAGTTGTTCTACCCCCAAACCATCCCACAAAACTGGAAGCACATGACTCTACAGAATGTCTTTTTATGCTGTCGCATTACAATTTCCCTTTAATGGAACTGAGAAGCCTAAACCTGTTCCAGCATGGCAATGCCTATGTGGACAAAGCAAGCTCAGCGAAGACTTGGTTGAAGAACTGGAGTCTCCTGCACGTATCCCTGACCTCCACCTCTTCTGAACACCTCTGAAATGATCAATTAATCCAAGTACACCCCTTCACATCAGTACTGTACCTGACCTGACTCTTGCTCTAATAGCTGGATGGTCACAAATCCCCATGAAATCTAGCGGAAAGCTTTCTCAGAAGAGTGGAGGTTATTATAACAGCAACACGGACTCAATCTGGAATGGGATCTTCAACAAGGGACACGTAGTGTACTTGTAAAAACGGATTCTTTTCAATCGTGTTGCCATTTGTTTAATTGTTCCATCATTGTACATCCCAATCAATGCAATTATCTCATCAAATTCATCTGATTTCCTAAGAACTTGATTATTCTTTAGCGTTATTAATGTTTCATTACTTTTTTTTTATTTTTTTTATTGGTGTTACAGCGTAAATGTTTCAATAAGGGATTATCTAACATAATTCAAGGGATTAAACCACATCTGTCAACGTAATCACCGTGTCCTATTTCTGACTTTCAAGAACAAAACCTCTCATTTCCCTCATGAGTATTAACAGCTTTGTGCACATGTCAAAACAGAAAAATACAAGAGGCTAACCTAATTAGGCGTGAAACCTGCAAACTTTCTCTCTCTTTCTCACACACACACACCTTTAAAACAAGAACACTTCTTACCATGAATGTGTGAGTCTGTTCTTGGTTGGTGTGTGTCAGAAAGCCATGTGTGGTACTATGTATTATGGTAATGAGGCTTTGCTTCTTTTTAATAAGCTTGGAAGTGGTTGGTTTCTAACACTCTGCCTCATAAAGTCAGACAGAACACCATCTCAGAATCGGATGGCACAGAGAGAGAGAGAGAGAGAGAGAGAGAGAGAGAGCTCTCAAAGAAGATCATATCATGTCTATAATGTTCAAGTCAAACACTTCTCATGAATGAAGATGTAAAACTGATTGACATTTACAGAAGACATCAAGCACAGTATGATGATCAGACTCTTAACGACGGTAAAACATATGAATGGTGCCAACGTTTTAAAGATGTCTGTGAAGCGGCTGTGAGCCCACTGCAGTTGTTCCTGAGAACATTTGAATGAATCACTTGTCACAATCGTTTTCAAGAAACACATCTGTCCGTGTGAACTGTACACACAATCATTCAGCAACACCACTTGCACATTGCAGGAACTCGGCTGGAAGTTATTGCCACATCCTCCGTACAGTCCTGACCTCTTGCTCCAAGCCATTTCCACATGTTTGGGCCATTTCAGGAGTTCCTGGGAGGCCAGCATTTTAGATGAGAAGATCTGGCGTACTGAGAAAACGCCAGACTGTTCTACCTTGATGGTATCCAAGGACTTGTGAAATACTCGGATAAGTGCATTAGTGTATCAGGGGGTTATAAAGAGAAATAAAAGAAGTTTTTACTCTCATAAATGTGTTCTGTTATTCTGCACAAACAAAAGTTCTGGTTTGACTTGAATGGCCCTCATACTAATTTGTATGCCTGTTAACTAAAAGTACATTTTTTTTTTTAATGCTGTGTGAGTAACAGTAAACAAGCATGCTAAATTAAAAATGGATAAAAAAATATATATATGATTTTTATGTGCCTTTAAGAGCGGCATGGCTGCAACCAAATGGGCTGGTTTGACTCTTTTAGATATCGCTGATCTCCTGGGATTTTCACACAGAACATTCACAGGCAATTATCCAAAAACACATTTTACAGAATTATCATACTTATTGTATTTAATAATCTCATTTCATTGTTATCTGGAAATGTTAAAAGGAAATTTATTCAGCAAGGGCAGTTCCAGAGATTAAACCTTACTGGGTCTTAAACTATGTTACATTGAGAAAATACTTTTGGAGCTATATATATATATATAAATGGCCATGTTTTTGTGTACACAATATGGTGTGGAACATATCACCTTGTATTGACATCAATATACAGTATATGCATTGTTTGGTATGATAGTGGCAGACTTGCACTTTACACAATTCTAAAAACATTTCTATTGTTGCGGCAAACAGTTAGTTCTTCTTGGGTATTTTCACATAAAATACATATTCCATAAACGATATAAGAACTCAAATGGTCTGAGACTATTCATTATTCTGCAAACAATCATTTACAACCCATCCATCTAGGGACCTCTGTAGTCCAACTAGGGACAGTGGACATCAATGGTGATTACCATTGTATTTATTCACCTATTACAACCATGGAAGGACCTCCGTTCAACATTCACACACACATTTACACATTACGGGCAATTTGGAAATGCCAATTAGAATGTGTTTGGACTGTGGGAGGAAACCAGAATATCCTGAGAAAACCCAAGCACGGGGAGAATATGCAAACACACACACACAGACCAGTGGCTGGGAATTGAACCCGGACCCTGGAGGTGAAAGGCGATAGTGCTAACTGAAGAGTTAAAAGAAGTTTTAAAATGATTATAGAGTATTGAGTGCAGACAAGACAATTGCTGTATTTCTTCCCCTATTACTGTACTATCTTACTATTGTTGTCACTTCATATCCATTTTTCTTTTCCCTGACCAAAACAGCACACCTTGAGCTTGCTAGCTTTTTGATAAAGTGATAAAGTTTTCGACAGCGCTATAGCGAAGCTACATGTGCGATCGAACCTTCCTAGCGTTAGGAAAGACTAGTTTACATGCAAATCGTTCAGATATCTTCTGGAATCAGGAGGAGGGAGATGTTTGATTTAGCGTAGCCACTTACAGATAAATGCTGTGAAAACATCCAGCAGGGATGAGTAGATAGAAATCACATGCCGTAAGCAGTCTCAGGCAGATGCTGGAAAACTTTGTGTGAGATGCTTACTGTAGGTAAAACCAATCAACTCTCAAAACAAATAGATGGAACCTTAGGACAGGTTGTTGATTGCTCCTGTATAATGCAATTAGTGGCGTAACTAACGGCGTAACTTTACTGACATACAAGTATGAGAAGACAGGAAGGACTGGGTGCCAATCTGACATCCTGAGTTGTCATTGGGATGTCAATGCATTGTTGCTATTTCAATGGAGCTCTCACAAAGATATGGCCTTCAGGTTTGTTATGGCCATGGTACTGTAGGTCCATGCTATGTTGTAAAGCATTGTATTAAGTTCATATTATGTTCTTCTGGTGCTTTACCAGTTTACGCCATACTCGCAGCAGATTATCAGAGCATCTATGTCACAGTCAGAACGATTAGTATGAACAATGAATCCAATTCTTCACACCATGTTGTAATAAAAACCACTGTGCATGTTGTGGTATTCATACCAATCTGCTGGAGGCTGTGACAAACATAGTAAGTGCATAAGAAGTGCATGAAAAGGCGCTTCTCATCTGATCCAGTGTACAGTAGTAATAACTCGTTGATCTCATTGGACCTGGTGAGCGTGTGATCACATGTGTGATAGAAAATAGTGAAGACGTCATAGACGCACTGACAACCTAAGAGGGACCTGGGACATGGACGTTAATGGAATTTTGACTCGGTTCCTGCTGTGTTCTTTGATATTTTTAGGATGGAGTGGGAACTTCATGGTCTTTGTTGGAGTGTGATGGGGTTCTTCAAAAAAGAAATTAGCAAACTAAAGGAATTTAATGACATTCAATGAAGTTCAAAATAGTATGAATAAAGACTTACTGAAGACCCCAACAGACAACCACCCACCACCACCACCATTCAAACTGGCATCTAAACTTGCCTAGGGTATCTAATCAGGAATTTTTACATCGTGTCCACAAATCGTGACCACCGGGAACTCTCAATTATTTTTATTTTTTTGCCTTGAAAACTAATGCCCACATTAGGAGTTCACACGACTCAGCCATCTGAAGTCAGAAATGAAATTAATACTCATTAAATTGTTTGGGTTTGAAGTAGATGAAATCGTTTGCTGTTAATAAGGCTGAAAATTACATGAAAGAGCAATCTGATAATAATAATAATAATAATAATAATTAAAAAATCTTGCAGAAAGCAAATTAACCTTCCCATTATCAAAGTATATTCCAGTTTTAGGCTACTTCAGTTCCAAACAGAAACTTAAAAGAAGAACTTCTTAAAAACCTTCAATTGTACTGGTATTTTTTGTTCTTACTCTGGAATATGAGTGAACCATGAACCATGTTAAAGTCATGTCACAGAATGAGAGAACTCAAAGAATTTGGGGGGTGGGGGAGTTGGGGGGGGGGTTGACTTTGGAAGTACAAATGAGTTGAAAGTTGTGAAGTTGGAAAGTTCCCAAAGGTGATGAACATGGCAGAGGTGAGCTCAGTCACTGGTTAGGACTTCTGGAGCTGGACAGAAAGACTTTCATGTTTGATTAACCACCAAAATAATTATTAAGCAGAAGTTAAATCAACCAGAAAAGATTTAACGATTAAATGGCACAAGTAGAACTGTGGTCTAGCCTGTGAATCTTCTCTAAATGAAGCAGGTGCTACTGGAAGTTACTATTGAAGCAATAGTATTAAAGGTGTAAAAAAAAAGAAATGGTGGAAAAGGATACAAAAAGACAAACACTACAATCCTAACATCTCAATCACTGTCTAAGTATCAAAATTCTCCTGATTTAATGACTACATGGATCTTCTGTCTTTCTCTCGCTTTCTATTTTTGCCATCTCTCTGGTCCCTTTGTTCTTCAGGAGCAGCTGGGTTTGAAGAGCTTCGCTGAGCGCATGTCTGGACTAGTGCTGGAGGAAGATACAGAGGGATTGTGTGTGTTCGCTTCACCCAGATAAAAATAAGCCTTGAATTTGCAGCCTAAACATAAGCACTTCCACAAGAGGCAGAGAAAAATATGATTTTTGTTCTCTCTTTTTTTTCTTTCGTCTCTTCATCTATATCCTCTTTCTGAAGACAAAAAAAAAATACTAGATATGCTCAGCGAGATGCTTTCTGCTACAGTTGTCTCCTCTGCATCGATGCTTTTCATTGTATCCTATAGAAACAAGGTTTGTTCGTTTTTGTTATTTTATTTAAAATCATGATTCATGTTACATAAAAAAATACAAATAAAAAAAATAGCGATGAAAACATGTTAAGTCGCATATAGCAGCATCTTATAAAAGCCGGCACATTATCGGAGCACTTTTTAATATTTGAAAAGCGATAAACGAGTGTGCGTTAAAAAATAACTTGAACACTCTAATTATTTTCAGTAGGTCTGATAGATCTTGTATAAATTAGTTGCAAATTAAAACGCGGAGATTGCTGCTTTTCAAATGTTCTCCGAACTATCAAAGCGATCAGAGCTATTTTTATGATATTTCACTTTTCCATCAACCCTCTTTGCATTAAGCACTTTATTTGGCTCTGTCCATCCTTTTCTTTTCTTTTTTTTTTTTTTTCCTTCCAGACTAGGATGAGTGTGTCCCTGAATAAAAATGAGAACTGCATCTGTGGGTGCACTGACGCTCCTGCCATCTGTCCAAGGAATCAGATTTACACTCCAATATCTTCATAAGTCTTTCCTACGCACACACTTACACACACTCACGGAGCAGCACACGGACCAAGACGCACCCAATGACACCTGAAGGTCCGGGCTTCAGCTCGAGGGCTCAGTGATCTGAGTGAGTGATGTGTGTTTTAAAAAGGCCTGCCAGGAATGGTGAAGTCAATGAATGAATGTGTGTGTGTGTGTGTGTGAGAGAGAGAGAGAGAGAGAGAGAGAGAGAGAAGGGGTGAACAAGTGAAGGAAGAAGAAAACAATAAAAGAAAAGAAAGGTAAAACACCTTCTTTATCAGTGAAAATAAAAGATGAAAAAGGGATAGAACCAAATGGGGTGGAGGAAGGAGAATGAGAAAGAAGAGTGAAAATATCCGATGACGGAGGAGAGAAAGCGAATTTGGAGATGGGCTGAAGATATGAGCTTCTATCTATCAGCCGATGAGAGAGCCACCGGGAATGAACTCAGAAGCCTGCTGAATTATATTAAATCTGTTGCCAGGTCTAAGCACTTGTCTATCTCAGCCTGGTGTTGCAACCGATTACTTACAGACTCCTCAGACAGAAAACTAATGGCTTTCTAAGATAGAGACCGAGATTGGATGCAACCACTATAGAAGATTAAAAGGATAATTTCCAGAGATATTTTGGCTGGAAAATTGGAGGGATATTTGCGGTGGGATTTAGGAAAATGACTTTCGCATCATTACAGAGGCTTTCCTTCAGAAAATGGCAGACTTTCATATAGCATATTGCAGTATATATATATATATATATATATATATATATAAATATAAAGAGTATATGTACCAAGTATCATATATGGTAATACTGTATTATATAACAACATGCTATAAAGAAAATATTTGAGTACACTAAACACACAATGATTACTTAGTTTCTGTCCACATTATATTCCAAGGGGTGTTCAGGTCAAACCTGGACTTTTGATGAAATTGTGACATTATTGACATTTACCACAGTACGGCGATGAGACTTTTGAATGGTACAAATGTTTTAAAAACGTCCGTGAATGATGATCCTGGCTGAGGTGGCTTGGAGCCCACTGCAGTCGTTTCACGTAAACATTCAGCGAGTGGAACGCCTGATCCTTGACTTGTCACGAATATAGCTCCAGCATATTGAGAAAACTTTCTACCTTGATGGAGTCCAAGCACTAGTGAAACCCTGAGATAAGTGCATTAGTGTAGCAGGGGATTATATAGAGAACTACAGGGAGTTTTTAACTCTCATAACTGTGTTCAGTTATTCTGCACGATCAAAAGTCTTGACTTGACTTGAACTGTTGTAATAATGTTTTTATTTATTTACAGTAGAGATTATTATTCCTGCTTCGAACGTTTTCCTATCCAGGGATAATTCAGAACTGAAACTCTGAACTTAAATCCTCAGGATAATCATCACTTTGAGGAATAGTCAGAATGTAACAGAGAATAAGTGAGAAACATTTTAAAACAATTTCATCTGAATATTGTTCAGCGCTATACAGTAAAACTTACAACATGATTGATTTGAAGCTAAATATCTGCTCTGGGTGTTTTTAAGAGCTACAGAAGGGTAGTTTAGACATTAGCAGATAATCACAGATGACTAAACTAGCTGCTTTTGTGGAAATGTTACAGTATGATCAACCATACTGTAACATTATGACCACCTGCTTAATATTCAGTAATTTCCCCAGTTTGCCACCAAAACAGTGAAGCACTTTTTGTTCTGACACCTTTCTATTGGATCCAGCAATAACCTTTTCATCAATTTGGTCTACTCCAGTGCTTCTATTGGATCGGACTACATGAGCCAGCCTTCACTCCCCAAGTGCATCAGTGAGCCTTGTCCACCCATGACCTTGTTGGTCCGGTCACGGGTTTTCCTTTCTTGGATAATTTTTGCCGTGTCCTGACCACTGCAGTCTGGGAACAACCCACAAGATCTGCAGTTTTGGAGTTGTTCTGACCCAGTTGTCTAGCCATTACAATCTGGTCCTCCTCACAGTAGTAGCTATAGTATCTTGACTCAATGGTGGATGGAAGTGGTTGGGAAATATCCTCACAGCAAGTGAACCTTTGTTCCTGAAGTTGATGTGTTGGAAGCAGAAAAAAATGGGCAAGGACCAAATTGTGATGTCTAGAGGAGCACCAAAACCAAAAACTGATGCTCTTGTGGGATGTTTTTGGTCTGCAGTGGTGATCCTAGGAAAGAAAATCAGTTAACTTGACAGGGTCACATGGGGAGTGAAGGCTGGTGCGTGTAGTCAGATTAAATAGAAGCGCTAGTGTACAGTAGATGAAATTAATGAAAAGGTTAATGCTGGTTGTGTGAAGGGGGACCTACTCATTATAAGACATGTGGTCATAATGTTATGACTCATCGGTGTACTGTAAGTGTGCTCACCATCTTCAGTTTAACATGTTAAGTGATATGGAGCTAAATGCCTACAGCTGAAAAAAAAATGGTAGGTTTGCCTTCAGTGCCACTAACATCGAACCGATGACCTGGCTATGATTTTAAGCTAAGATACAATGCTTTGTCTGCTGGTGCATTAACAGATCTCAGACTCTGGAGGACCTTTAAGATCTAGGATAACTCGTAAAAAAATAAAATAAAAAATAGTCAAATATAGGGTCTTTTGTGTTAGCAAATTTTGTTATCCTGTAATCGAGTCGTGTTATAATATTATGTGAAGAATAAATTTGTATCCTGAATATGAAAACTGTATTTGGTGAAGAGATTTCAAGAGATTTCATCAGTTATTTTCCCAGGTAGTGTAGAGGTAAAGTATTAGTCTTGGTATTACGCATTTTTGTGTCCAAATCCTCTTCAAGTTTGTTTTGACTTCTTTAATCTCAGAAAAATCTTTTTTTTTTTTTTTTTCCCCTTGTCTTATCTTATTTCTGCCAGGAATTTTCAAAGAATATTCAGGACAAAGCTGATACCTGAATCACTCACACATGTGAACCCTTAATTGCACTGCGTAATCAAAGAGAAATCTTTACACAAAGAAATTTGACTTGGGTTATATGTCTCAGGAATATCATAATTGCTTAATTCCTATTAAAACAGACTTTGTTTTATGTAGCTTACCAAAGCAGATGTAATATTCTTTTTGAACTAGATGTCTTGTTGTAGCAATTAATTCAGGATTCTGAAAGACAATTTAATATAAACTGTTGGACTTACGAAGTTGCCTGTATAGTCTGTTTTATTTTTCGATTTATCAAACCTGACCACAATTTTGGCAAAGGACAATTTTTTTAATTAATTGAACAGAATTCATTGAGGAATGAACATGGAGGAAAAATTCTGATTAATTCGGCTTGGAGCCGGTGGTGTCTCGCTTGACTGACCACTTGTCCAAACCACCCTCTGCTCTATAAATGACAAGGGATATGATAAAGATGGAAGTTCTGTCAGTAATTGTAGTGCACTGATTATATTTAATTAGTTCTACAAGGAGCGTTCAAGTCAAACTGGTACGTTTGATCAGGCAGAATAACAGATCACAGTTATGAGAGTTAAAAACTCTCTTTATTTCTCTATATAATCCCCTGCTACACTAATGCATTCATCCCAGTGTTTCACTAGCGCTTGGACACCATCTTCTCAATATACAGGATCACATGATCTGACTACCTGCTTCACCTCTAAAAACGCCACCCAGAAACTCCTTTTAAACTCTTTGTTGATGGTTTGACTTGTATTACACAGTTTTGAAAGAATGTAAAGAAGGCTGTGTAGGAGGAGAGCGGGAGAAATTGTAACACAACATGGTTGCTGTAAGTTGTCGCACCGCTTCTACTTCTATCACCAGAGGCTGTTTCGTGTTTATGTGTTCCGAGAATAATTTCCTGCATACATCTAAAGACGGTAATCCAAGACGAATAAAATATTCACCTTTATTTGACCTTCAGACGTAATAAAAACAACACTTACTGTATGTAGGAAAAGAATGTTAGGTATGAATGTTTAAAATTCAATGAGCGGAGGTCATGATAAAAAATGTTTACTTAAGCTGCGGACTACTGTTAAGTCTTGAGTTATAGACTCAATTCGCATCGGAAAATTGGAAAAAGCCAAAGGTATGTGGACACCTGACCATACCATCATACTCGTATGTCCATATGACCTCTAATCTTCTGGGAAGGCTTGAATTCTGCCATTTACATTTACGCATTTGGCAGATGCCCTTATCCAGAGGGACTTACAGTTTTTTTTTTATCATTTATTAGGGGCCTTGCTAAAGGGCCCAACTAGGACAAATTGGTGGTCTTTGTATTTGAAGCCGGAACCTTCCGAACCGTAGGCTAATGCCTTAAACCTGACCCTAATTTACATTTACACATTTGGCAGATGCCCTTATCCAGAGGGACTTACAGTTTTTTTTTTATCATTTATTAGGGGCCTTGCTAAAGGGCCCAACTAGGACAAATTGGTGGTCTTTGTATTTGAAGCCGGAACCTTCCGAACCGTAGGCTAATGCCTTAAACCTGACCCTAATTTACATTTACACATTTGGCAGACCTCCCTTTTTCAGAGCTACTTCAAATTTCATTTCATTTTTTACATCTGAGCAAATGAGGGTAAGCGCCTTGTTCAAGGGCCCAACAGTGACGACTTGGTGGTGCTGGGGTTTGAACCTCAACCGCTGAGCTACCCCTGACCCCCCCTGACCTTCCACTCCAACCTTAACACAGCTCAGTGCGTACAGACACATTATCATGCTGGAACATCTTTGGGCCTTTTACTTCCAGTTCTAGTGCTGTAATTTTTATACATTTTTTTTTTATTGTGTGGTCAAGGGTGCACAAACTTTTGACGGCAGAGTGTACTGTAGCCATACTTTTGTGTCTGTGTTAACACAGTAGTTTCACTCTGTAGTCAATGAGGCAAACACACAGTCTATAATACCATCATAAAATGAGATATCGTGTGAATATACAGTAATATATATATATATATCCAGATATGTGCCTGAGAAGTCTACAACTGGTACTAGAACAAGAAGGTCCAAGTTGATGAAAGTTTGTGCGTGTGTGTGTGTGTGTGGGTATGTGCGTGTGTGTCTCAAGGTTGCCGTCATCATGTTGAAGGAGCAAGGATAGCAATCCCAGGAGAGTTGCATTACTAGATTAGATTACTGGCAGACCTTCTTAAATCATGTTATTTAGCTAAAATGAATATAGTACATGGAAGTGATACGACTGAGAGTCACCACTGACACCGTCGTGCCTGTGGATAAAACGGCGGCAAATTAAGTGCCCCTTGTGTACACCCCATCTTCATTTATTGAATCCTTTATCCTTTTTGTGCCACAGTTGTATTTCATTAAAATCGAGCAGACCTGTATTTATGTTTTTTTTGCATCATTGATTTCTTTTTTTTCTTAAAGCTCAAGGTTAAAGTCAGGGAAAAAATCCTGCAGTATTACATGAAACATAATAAATGTCCATGCCTTTCAATGTATTAAAGAGTTCTGCGCCTAAAAGGACCGTGCTGATATTTAAAGCGGCCCGTAAAATCGCTGGAGTGAAAGCGGTAACAGAAAATCAGTAACAGCTGACAGGTACCTAATTATATATATATATATATATATATATATATATATTTTAGGGACTGGTCCATAAGTTAAGTTTGCTAGAGATCCTTAAATGATCCCATCCCCCATCCCCATCAAAAAACATTTTGTTTCTGAGGGATTTGAACTTACAACCATCCAAGCACTGGGCCAAATGTTCTACAATCCTACAAAAAGAAATTACCTAGCATCAGAGTTTGCTCGTTGCTGTTCAATTTCAAATGTTGCTCGTTCAGAGGCTGAGTGTGGTTTAAATCCTGTGAATCTTTAAAATAAAAAAATAAAAAAAAATGCATAAAATGCTGGTCGTTTGTCAGAGTTACATTTTGGGGCTGATTTGCCGTGAACTAGGGCAGGTTTTAGCCTCCGATTTGTCGTGGAAAGGATGCAGGCAGGAAAACATCGGTCTCTTGCCAAACACTTGAGCATTTTAGATGCCCCAGTATGCCTGTTTTTGTCCCAGTCAGGAACCAGCAATCTGCTTCAGGGCAAAGCAACCATTTTGAATGCTTTTGCTACGGACAATCCACCTCCAACCTGAGTGCCAGCGCAAGTGGGACTTAAGATCGATGAACACTTGGTCGCGGCGCCATCTGGCCCCGGTTTGTTTTCTTAGCAAATGAAGCTAATTAGCAGATATTCCGAGCTCTTCTGGGTGGGTTGTGTTTCCAGTACCGGTGAAGCATGGATGAGAAACTAGCACTTCAATATTAGATGTGTCACCTTCATCACCTGTTCCACCACCCGCTCTGTTACCTGGAGCTTTTCGCTTAGAAGGAGCCGAGGAAAACCGGTCAGTGTGTTACGCCAGATAATATGACTTTCTCGAGGACTTTTTCGGGCTTTACAGCTACAAATAATATTTCAAATAAGGGCTCAGTCTTGCATTTTTTTTATAGCTTATGATGTATGTTGAATGTATAAACCGTGGTTATTTTTGGCCAGAGGTGTGTTGGGACGCAGGTTTCTTACTGTAAGCTGTGGAGAAAGAAATCCATCAACTTATACTATGTAGGGTCATATGGGAGGGCTGGAGCCAGAGGCGCTGCTTGTCAATAGGAAAGGCAGGCAACCGCTTGGGGCCCCAGGCCAGTAAGGGGCCCAGCAGGCTGACGAACTTATTTATTATTTATAAGATAATGGTGATGAATCCTGGTTGGAGAGACCACTTGCAAATTTTTGCCAAGGGCCCCAACAGACTCTAGAATTGCCTCTGGCTGGAGTATATCCCAGAGACTTGGAAGTGCCAGTCAACTTATTCTGCATGTCATTGTACATTTTGAAGGAAACCAGAGTACCCATGGGTAAGCATCAATTAAGCATGGTAAGAACATGTACGTAAACTCCATACACACACATACTGAACCGAAGTCAAGATTCAAACCCCACCCCATAAAACTTAACCATTCTGTATTAATAGTTCGAGCCCCAACTCCACCAGGGTGCCATTGTTGAGCCCTTGAGCAAAGCACTAAACCCTATCTGCTCCATGGGTGCTACATCATGGCCGAGCCTGCGCTCCGTCCCAACCTACGCTGAGATTTGCAAATAAAGACTTTTACTGTGCTGTAATGTATATGTCACAAATAAAGGCTTAACTTAACCTATGTATGTGCACATACTACGTTTATGCTACAGTTGGTATTTGTTTATCGAATTCGCCGTCACACTTCTACAACTCAGCTTCTGCTTGTGTGTGCGCTTGATATCGTTCAAAGCAAACTGCTACATTAAGTTGATATGGAAGTGAGACCGAAAGCTGTGATGGGTACGCAGTATGTGCTGCGCGAGTATGTGAAAAGTTGACAGAGTGACAGAAAGCCAGATGGATCGGCAGCCATGTGTATTTAAACATACTAATTGTTAGCGGCAGGGCCAGACTTCTCTTTTAAACGCAATCAGGCAGGCCACCGTGGTGGCCAGCATTCTGCGGGCTGCTGTTTTTTTTTTTTTTTTTTTTTTTTTTTTCCCCATCTCGAATTGATTGTTTGCGCATAAGCAACTTCCACAGAGCAGCCGGCGGAGTGGCTAAGTAAGACGAGTGCATGCTTTCAACGCCGCTCAAGCAATCAGGCCAATAAGAGAGACAGCTGTCCATATGTTCGACTAAAGATCCGTGTAGCATTGAGTTGAGAGAGAAACACAGATTGTGTAAGAGACGAGACATTTCTGCTATAACGTAACATTAAGTTAAGTTAGTTAAGCCTTTATTATCAGGCTTTATCCTTGTTCACAGATCCGGTGCATATAATAAATCCCTACTCTGTAGAATGTGAAAATAAGTACTTTAACAGGAACTTGTTTAAAGACCAATATTTTAATTATTTTCCTTAACTTATTTAGTGTTAGTCCTACCCAGGAGTTAAATTGAAGCAAGTGTACTGTAGCAATACCTCAATCAGCCCCATACTAGTATTGTGACAGTTTCAAATACTGTCATGACACACAATTAATTAATGCTGTTATTATAACTGTGCCAAAACCGAATGAAATAATACGTACCTGCCGTGGCAATTTGCTTCAAATCATCAGGTATTTAACACATTCATTTAGGTCTCACCTGGAGATATGAACCTGCTGATTGTGAATGCACTTTTTTTTTTCTTCCCCAAAGTATTATGTTTAATAAGCTTTTTAAGAAATATATATCTGCTGCTCTAGCTTTTGCAGGTGTCTATGCATTGACAACATTAATAATATAAAAAGTACTCTTATTAATTAATTTTGTAGCAGTTGGTCTGTGTGTGTGTGTGTGTGTGTGTGTGTGTGTGTGTGTGTGTGTGTGTGTGTGTGTGTGTGTGTGTGTGTGATG
>JAQMYJ010000007.1:3996611-4017333 GCA_030014305.1 Clarias laeviceps | reverse complement strand
TATATAAAACAAAACAAAAAAAACGACTGTGTGTTTCAAAAGTCCAAATTAACACTTTTTTTTTTTAACTGTATGTTTATTTACAAAACATCTCTCTACATGATTGCCAGGGAGATACAGCGTCGTCTCTCCCACTCACTGTGAACTCGTGTTAACACGTCTGCTGTTATGCATGTAATTGCTTAATTATGATAATTTCCTCTATGTATGGAGACTTCTGGGCCACTCTGTATAAACATAAATTAGAATAAAAATCCTATCATTGATTTTAATTCATAATTAATAGTTCAGTTTATGCATTCATGTTCGATTCAAATAGAAACAACAAACCAACTGACTGTGCATCATCAGGTAACAGAACAGAAAAAAAGAAATCTTTCTATGCCTTCCTTTCTTTTTTCACCCTCTTTTTTTCACTTATAAATATAACATCTGCCAATAAAGCAGTCAGTCAATATTAAATGTCAGGAGTGTCACAGCAGATGCCACACGTAAAAAAAAAATAAAATGCCATTTTCACAGAGACACTCTGATTGGTCAGCAGGACGGCAACTTGCTACATTTGAATGTTTGAATCAACCAGCTGGCATACACGGAGGTGAAAATGTAAACTCCCCCTCCTTCTACTCCTCTCTCTCACTCTCACACACACACACACAGACACACATCATTCCTCCCCCTTTCCGTATGCTGAGGTCCCAAGGGCTGAAGACTGAAAGGACAGAAAGGAAGTTATCTGTTCATGCACATTGTGTGCGGGGATAATAGTGGACACGCGCAGCCTATTGGCAGACTAAAAACAAGACATACGGTTGCACCCATCCACCCACCAAGCCCTGACTTCTTGAAGGCCCCGTCATCCCACCCACCATTTTAACATGAAGGACTGAGGCATTTAAAATCACAGCCTTCCTTTGTGTCCTGTTGTGTCTTTCCCTTTATGTTCTTTAATGTGTTGAAGAATGATACTTAAAGGGGACCTAACATACAAAATAAACTTTTTAGGCAGCTTTAGATGGTCAGATGGATCTCCAGTGTGTGTTCAAACAAAAATGTGTCAAGTCAGGGTTTAAAGAAGTTTTTTTTTCCCCTAATGTGACCTCATATAAGAGCAGCCATTCCCCCAGGTTGTTGCGCAGCTCTGCTGCTCTCTGGAGGGGCGTGAATATGTTTGTGGAATCTGTTACATTTTTAAAAGTTCTTTTTTAAATTGTTCATTCTATTTACATGACAGATGTAATGTTGGCACTTCGATCCTGAGCTTATATTACTGTTTGTATTGAGTCTCTGTTAACGTCCTCTCTGCGTCCGTGTGAATGTGGCTCTATGTTCTCCTACAAACATTCCAGTAAGTGGATTGACTAAAATCATTTGCCATTGGGTGTGAATGAGTGTGTGTACATGATGTCCTGTGAAGGACTGGGACCTCTTCCAGGATGTGTTGCCTTCCACCTCACGTCCAGTGTTACCAGGAAAGGTAACTGTTAAATAAAGCTGTTACTGAAAGTGAGTGAGAGAAAGGCCTGATTTATGCTTCTGTGTCAAGTCTATGCTGTAGCTCTCAGCATACACTATGACTTACCCTACACTGTACACTATGACATACCCTATGACATATCCTATGCTGTACCCTATGACATACCCTATGACATATCCTATGCTGTACCCTATGACGTACCCTATGGCGTACTGTATGCTACGCTGTACCCTATGGCATACCCTATGACGTACCCTATGCTGTACCCTATGACGCACCCTATGCTGTACCCTATGGCGTACCCTACGACATACCCTATGGCATACCCTACGACATACCCTATGGCGTACCGTACGACATACCCTATGGCGTACCCTATGCTGTACCCTATGGCATATGCTACGCTGTACCTTTTGGCGGACCCTATGACGTACCCTATGCTGTACCCTATGACGTACCCTACAGTGTACCCGATGCTGTATGGTACACTGTAGGGTACACTCTATGACGTGTACAATGTACCCTATGGCGCCCCCTGTTGTGCACCTTCCCAGAAATGTAACTACGCATTGTGGTGACACAGACTGCAACAGCTGTGATTAGTCCACCAGTTACCATTGCATTTCATTTCAGCTTCTTCTTCTACACTTCCTCTTGCCTCATTTGTAACATCTCCTTTGACATCTTCTCTCTTTTCTGTACTGCAATAATTTCAGTAAAAGTAACTGTTGGTTAACACCTATTGGATCCAACTACAAAAAACAAGATCTCCTTTCAGATCAGTTTCATTTGCTGTTGTTTGTAAACAACACTCATCAGCATGTGGCGAAGAGATGCAGCATAGTGGCATCCAAACCCCACTGCCAACTAGTGGTTTGACGGTGTAATTGCAGAGTGACACAAACACACCATCGAACAAATATAAATCTTTACAACATAGATTTGATGCAGAATCATAAATCAGACTTAAGAATGCAAATATAAAAACAAATATGACATTTGTTCTTTGAATGAAATATTTTAGTAGTTCTTTGTCTCCTTCTCCTTCTATTTGGTAGCAGTGGCATCAGTTGCCAGTGGCATCAGTTCACTTCTCATCATCCCAATCACAGCAAAGGAAAAAACAGCCAGTATGTCTGATAAAAATGAGTAGGTCGAGTTCACATACTTTTAATTGTCATAAGAAATGACAATAAGCAGAGCGGCTGCACAATGAGCGAGATGATGATGATGATGATGATGATAATAATAATAATAATAATGTAGTGTAAATGTAAGCCTAGCTGATTCTTTTTACACTACACTGCCTGCCAGTGCACACATGAAAATCCAAGTCTACTTTCTCTGATCGTTTTCATAATGTTGAGCCTTAAATCAGACCTATTATACAAAATTCTTAATTTTTGTTTGGTATTTCTAGATATTCAGGATTTCATTGTGAGTGTGTGTGTGTGTGTTTTTCTCCTTTTTGAATTTTTCTATTCGCCAGAATTTACAGAAGCCAATTAGATTTTTCCTCTATTGTGACCTCATAAAAGTAGTGCCCCTCCCCCGACTTGTTGCTCACCTCTGCTATTCTCTAGAGAGGCGAGGCTCAGTGGTAGCTCAATTACATTGAACAGTAGTTTCGAGAAATGAGTGAAACAAAGTGAGTTTGAGGTATGAAAAAAACCATGTTATTTGGAGGATATTTCAGCGGAAGCATTAACACACACTTTAGACGACCACTGAGATCTGTGTTAACTGTGTTAAAGAAATAGTAAAATATGGGACCTTTAAGGGTTAAATATTCGCTCACTGCCACGTGGCAGCAGGCATGTTCGAATTTTGGAACTAGCTAAGAGAGTTGAAAGAATTGCACTGGCGAGCAAATAATAGCAAACGCACCTGGTTTTGCTTTTGACATACTGTATCTACCAAAAGATATGCCTGTCTCAAGTCAAATCAAGAAGACTGCTTAGGCTCCACTCTGCCATTTAAACACATTAATGCTTGAAATGCTTCTAACACAAGCATTTTATGATTTTTTTCCATTGCCATGGAGACACCGCTGTCAATTGACTGCAGTATATGATCTGGCACATTGACACAATTCTGAATGTGACCAGCTTTAATTCTAAGCAAACTGTAAGTAAACACCAGGGATGTGTATATATGTTTGGTATATGATACAGATATGATGAAACAAAGAAAGAACTGCTTGCGTTTTAACCACTTTCTATTCAAACAAGACAGAGACTTACAAATCAATGCGAGCAAACCCCCTTCAGACTAATACTTGATAGAAGCATTTTTTGGTGCAGTAAAAAGCTTTAAGTGTGCTGGGGTACGTCTCTGGAGCTTTGTGCACTGTTTACGAGACTCTCATCCATTCTTCCTGGCAGATTTGCTCCAGAATCTTCAGGTTGTTTATTGACTGCAATTTTCAAACAATGCCACAGATTCCCAGTGGGAATTAGATCTGGACTTTTTACTTGGCTACTGAATGACATTCATCTTTTTTTTTTTTTCCACCTGCTCCTGCATAGTTTTGGCCTTGTGTTAACCATTGTTTTGCGAATAAACTGAAGTATCTCCCAAGCTTTAGTGTTCTTTTTCTTTTAGCATACTGAAGCAGGTTCTCTTGTAAAATCCAACGTATTTCGCTCCAAACATTGTCCCTTTGTGTCGGAAAAGCGTCCCCAGCACGATGCTGCCACCAGCATATTTTACTGTAGGGACAGTGTTAATTAACATCTGGACTCGGATAGGTTCACAACACACACACACAGAACCCAAATGCAGAATCTCAATGGGTCACTACTGGATATAGCTCTTCTTGAGCAATGGTTTCTTTCTAATCACCCTTTCATACAGTCTTTAATTATTCTAAACTTTGGAAATAGTTGTCTCTTTCCATGTACTCTGCAACAGCTTCAGAGTGACTGTTGGCCTCAATGTCATTTCTTTGATCAGTTTCATCATTTGAATTTTTCCCCCCAAGAGCTTTATCTTAGTTAGTACAATATTTGGATGGTGTATGTCCTTATGCCTATTTATCCAACAGTGCTGTACAATCCTTTTAAATTGAAATGATTTTAAATGTTTTATTTATTAATTAATTAAATATAATTTGTTTGTCCTAGGTTATAAAATTTTATTTTTCAAAATTCAAAATTTAGGCTTTGTTTTCAACTCTTTACCTTCAGACTGATAGTTCAACTGAGGTGTTTTTTTTTTATTTATTATTATTATGCAAATAAAAATAAATCGGTTTTAATATTTCATAGGTGAACAACATTTTTTTTAGTTTCAAGTCCTTGTTAAGTAAATATCTGAAGCTTTCAGACTCCAATAATTGGTGCCAATAATTATGCAAGCAGCATTTTTTTATTTTTATTTTTTTTGGATTTTTATTGAAATCCTTACGATAATTAATTTGACTTGTTCATTTCAAGAGGACATGAGTCTGGTACAAATACTAAAAGAATGAATATGTGTATTTGTCTCTTGTTATTCAGACAAATCTGATTAATTCCAGGGGGGGTTGAATACTTCTGCATTTCTGCATTCATTGCTTTAGTAATTAAGGCTCAGCGCACTTCATGAATTATTCCTAGTAGTTATCATAAACAGCTAAATAATAAGTTGGGAGATAAAAGGGTTAAACCCGAAACAGCGCAACATTCAGTACATTTATCAAATGCATGCTATAGCATCTAGCATGTATTTGATAAATAGTATTAATGACATCGCTGCAAGCAACACAAAGTTGTGTGTCTTTTGTCATCTTGGATCTGTCA
This sequence comes from Clarias laeviceps, assembly GCA_030014305.1. NCBI lineage: Eukaryota > Metazoa > Chordata > Actinopteri > Siluriformes > Clariidae > Clarias > Clarias laeviceps. The sequence continues at coordinate 4,012,074 of JAQMYJ010000007.1, read as the reverse complement.
GGAATCGAGTGCAAATATTTGCGTTGTCCATGGTTGTTGAATGAAAAATAAGAAAATATATTTTTTAAATATTTTTTCTGATGGAAAGATAGTTTGTAAAGATTCAAGAAGAAAGAAGGCTTTCCATCCCTATAGCCGTCCCCGTTTTCTGAATTGAAGAAGACCGTGCATGACACCTGGAAGAGTTTTAACAGATATATCAAGTAGAATCAGCAAAGATTGGCCAAGCAGTTTGACAGTGTCAGAACAGAGATGTCAGGACTGAAAGGAATTGAATATTACAAGTGAGAGGATGCGAAAGCTGTTCGATGTCATGAGGCGCAGACAGGAGAACGCAGGTGCAGGTTTGGATTTTATTAAAAGTGATTGAAGCAGACAAACCTGAAGAAGCAGGCAGTAATCGTAAAATATAAACAGGCAGAAGGTCAGGCGATCAGCAAACAGGCAAACAAAAGGTGAGACTTCATGGTGAATTATTTGAAAACACTAAGGTGAAAGCCAGTGAGAACTGCTCTGTTAACGTCACAGCCAGAACATATGATGTAGGAATGCAAGTTTTGTTTTTATTTATTTTATTATTTAATATACTTTAAATGTTTTCTTTTTTTTAAACTGGCACTATCTTGCTTCAATATCTCATCATATACTATAGTATGAAAGGCTTTCAAGTCAAACCCGGACTTGTGAACACAGTTCTGGGCATAAAAACTCACTTTATTTCTCTATATAATCTCCTGCTACAGGAGATACTGTACCATCAAGGTAGAACGTTTTCTCAGCCTCCCAGGAACTCCCTTAATGGCCCAAACATGTGGAAATAGCTTGGAGTGAGGTCAGGACTGTATGGGGGATGTGGTAGGAACTCAGACTTTCTGTAATGTGCTTTAAAGTGGTTGCTGGTGAATGGTTGTGGCAAGCTATTCATTGATTTTTACAGATCAGTTGTTCAACTCGCCGAACATTTACAGGAACGACTGCTATTAAACCAAAACAAGCCACCTCAGCCAGGATCATCATTCACGGACGTACGGCCTTCTTTAAAACATTTCATTAACAAAAGCATAACAAAATATTTTTTCTCTCATGTCTGAAACCAAATTATTCAATTTTAACCTCGCCACATATCCTTCTTTTAGAAGCTTGGCATCTCCACATTTAAATCAAACCATGATATGGAACAGCTGCACACAACAAAACACAACAAAACATGACACATCCTGAAAAGCCAATCATATCACTTATTTCTGTTACAGTATGTGAGCAATGTAGTGGAACTACCAGCTTTGCGAAATAGCAGCTGCTTTGAGTGACCTAAATGTGTTCAATGTTCTTTTGGAAAATGTTGAGGGACGTTTCCATTATCTGCAATATGTTCTGTGAAATAGAACCTTATATGATTTGGATGTTGTGCAAATGCCGTGTTATATATTTAACAAAGGTATGCGGGTTACTTTAGTGTAAACACTGAGTTAAAGATGGTTTTTAGCTCAACATTCTGTTTCATTTCAATATGGATACTTTTTTGTCTCTTGGTATTGGTTTCGCTGCATTTGGGAGAGGCAAAGTGCACTTACGGTAATAATTTCAAAAGAACATTAACCAGGGAAATAACGTTAAAACACTTAAGAGACACACTTTGCGTGCAAGACACCTGAGATGCATGTGCAGTATGTGTGTGTGTGTGTGTGAAGCTGTTGTGCTCTCTTTGTCTGGTTCTGTCCCTTACTCTTGTTATGTTACAACCTTAGGAGATCACTGATGTACTGTACATGTGGAGCACGAACAGACATTATACGATGCATACCTGTACTATAATTAGGTGCTGTCCTCGACTACTGAAGTGAAACTGAAGCTTTTGTACTGCTTATGATGTTTTTCATGACCTTCAACAGCCTTTGTAATTAAAAAGGTTTTGGTTGCAACAAATTTCAACACTTTTCTCTTTGTTCCAATTTGCTGCCACTGACTCACTACCAAATCACAATCAAAGCATGAGTTTCTTCTTTTTTCTTTTTTTTAACTGAACTATAACTTAATGTTATTGATGATAAATTGGATAGTTAAATGACCAAAAATACACTGCCCGGACAGAAAAAAAGGCCGACACCTATATTTAACTAAACAAATAGGTAAGAGCCTATCATTGGATAATTACTGCAGTGATTAATATGGTTAACTGGAAAAGAGTTATTTAACCATCATCAACTTCGAGGATGAAATTTGAAAAAAAAGAAAAAATGTTTGCTAAAATCAAATTGTAAAAGAAAAAATTGTAATGGTAAAATTCAGAGCATTTGCACCAGAACAATGCAAAAACTGGACTGTGGAACAAATAAAATTTGAATTTGAATTTGAATGGAAAAAGGTCATATAGTCTGATGAGTCCCGATTCACCCCAGAGTGACGGGGACATCAGGGTACAAAGAGAGACAGATGATGTGATGCACCCATCATGCCTAGTGCCTTCTGAACAAGCCTTTAGGGGCAGTGTTATGATCTGGGGTTGCTTCTGTTGGTCAGATTTAGGTTCCGCAAGGTCACGTGCCTAAAAATGAAGTCAGCTGACTATCTGAATATACTGAATGACCAGGTTTTTCCTTTGGACTGTCGGAGGTAACTAGATAGAAACCCACCGAGTACGAGGATAACAGCCAAACTCCACGGTCAAGATTTGAACCCTCGACCTTGGAGACCTTAATCCTATTGAGAATCTTTGGGATGTGCTGGAGAAAGCTCTATGCAGAGGTCTGACTCTTCCATTATCATTACCAGATCTTGCAGAGAAATTTATGTGACTCTGGACAGAAATAAATGTTGTGACATTACATAAGTTTATCGAAACGATGCCATGGCAAATGTGTGCCATAATCAAAGGAAAATGAATTATTAGAGTGTGTGACTTTTTTTGGCTGGGCAGTGAACATTCGCAGGATCATTTATCCATTGTGACAAAACTGTGCTTGGCGGAATTATGGCGTTTTGCTAAATCACACTAACTTTTGACATTTATAGTTTTTATTACATTTATGATATATTCTCTATCAGTTTAAAAAATGTTCTCAACATTACATGATTACTGATATTGTAGATGAATGAACAAAGTTTACTTACATTCTTGCATAAATTGTGGGCTTGTTCTCAGGAAAAGCATTCTGTACATGTGCATACAGACAGAAAATCATGTAAAAAAAAAAAAAAAGAAAGCTGCAAAGGGACACCATCAAATATTCTCTACACTGTGGAAATTTACCAAAGGATTAAAACACCGGTTTCCGTAAAGATATCCTAGTCATCCTAGGAGACAAGCAGACCTAAACCACACCAGCAAACCACACCTGCATAATGGAGGCTAGTGATGGGAGTTGCTAACCATTCCAGAATCGATCATCAGTTTGAGTAAACCAACTGATGGTTGATTAATAGTTGGTTTAACTGTACAGTATAATGGTCCTTGCACTCATTGTGTTTTTTGAAAATTGATTCCACCTCCATTCACTATTACTACACCCATTATACATTACACATGAATACATTAACTAGGATTACTCTCATAAGCATCTATTACAGAAAATATTAACATTACAAACACAACACTGCTGTCAAAGCAGGAGTTCGCCATCATTGTAGGTCAACTTGTATTTACCATTCTATAGATACTCTATAGATTCTATAGATTGCATATCACATTGCCTTCATTGGTGGTTTATTGGTGGTCCGATCCAGAAGTGACATTTTTCCAGGATACATCTCCTGCCATTTTACACAACAGTGTTGTGAATAAGTGCAGTTATTGTCTTTATATGCATGTATGTTCTTCGGATTTTGTGTGTTTCGTGTGGGTTCGATTCCCACCTCGGGGTCTGTGTGCATGGAGTTTCCATGTTCTCCTCGTGCTTGGTGGGTTTCCTCTGGGTGCTCCGGTTTCCTCCCACCATCCAAAGACCTGCAGATTAGGCTAATTGCCGTTCCCAAATTGCCTGTAGTGTGTGAATAAGGGTGAGTGTGTGTGTGTGTGTGATGGATTGGCACTCTGTCCAGAATGTACCCCGCCTCATGTCCCAAGTCTTCTAGGATAGAGACAGTGCAGGATGTTGTTTGAATATTGTGATGTTTTATCTGCAGTGGCAGATTCCTGGGTAAATCTTCACAAGTTGATGTTTTGTTTAAGTTAAGCGTGACATATATCTATCCATCAATTTTTTTATACTGCTTATCCAGTGTAAGCCGTACACAGGGGGGCCTGGAGCGTATTCCAGGCAACTCAGGAGAGACGGCAGGAGACACCTTGGATGAGATGCCAATCCATTGCAGGGCTTCGTTATACAGTATTTAATTATAAAGTCATGCATTAGGTTATATTTTCATATGCAGTGTGATGCAATAGATCTTGAGATACAATAAAAAAAAATAAAAAGCATTCAGACATAAATATGCATTCTCATTCAGAGCACAAGGTTTACAGTTGCAATAAAAAAAACAACCAACAAACGGAATCTATTTCTCTTTTTTTGAGTTGAAGCAATGAACTCTAGTGTAAATCTTGTTTGCTGACATTGTGTGTTCGAGGATAAAGCTACGGCGTCAGGCAATAAACGACCTTGGTGTAACTGAGGCAGCATTTGGGACCTTCTATACAAAGCTTTTTGATGGAATAACACTGTACACGCATAAAAGAGAGCAATCAGTCACCGCATCGCTTTTCTGACAGTCCTCAGTTAGGGGCCTGGGGTAATCTCATTTCTTTTATCATCAAATATCAAATTTCTTTGCCTTATTGGCAAAGTGCTACACTGACGGAATTACCGGTAGAGAAATTGTCCCAAAAATACAGCAGCCTGTTTTTATCCGACTCTCTCCTGATGCTGAATGTCACCCTCTGATTCAGCTGCGGCTTTGAATATGAGTCTCCTGTATTTTTACCCATTCTATGATAGAAACATTGTCAAACTGCCAAAAAAAAAAAAACAAGAAAGAAAGAAAACACGCTAGAAAACCGCATCAAACTGCAGGCTGTTGATTCTCACAATTCTGGCTACATTGACTACTCCATCCTACTCCATCTGAACTTCAAGCACCATTAACTACACATAATTACACTACGTAAAATCTTTTACAGCTTCGGCTCAATGAAATATATTAGATTAATGTTATTTAATTTGAGGGATCACTTGTTCATCATACTAATAATGATCTGCTCATAATCTATTGCCGCTGACAATACAGTCTGTTTATGTGGACGTATTGTAAAGCTTCTCCTATTATGCTACTGTTAATCTTTTCTCTCTCTTTCTCTTTAAGCTACACATTCGAACCCGCATGGCTTTCTAAAAAAGAAAAAAAAAAAAAAAAAAAAAAACTTAGGTTTGAAACGGCTTAGGCGAGTGCAGAATTTATTTGCGTTGGAAATGCGGCACATTTTGGACTCTGTCGCCAGAGTTCTCCTTGAGAAGGTTTAAATACGTGTCGGTTCTAGCAGTTTGCAGTAGTCTCTGCAGTAGCTTTATCAACACCTCATTATCACTCTCCAAACCTGTCACTGTAGTGTGGAGATGGGCATGCACAAATCCCCCTCTCGCGCATCCTTCTTCCTTCTCCCACACACACACACACATTAAAGTAAACTGCCTCCGCTGAAACCTAAAAATCCTATTTCTCAATGCGTTCATGGTGGAATACTAGCCATCAGGCTTGCTCGAGAGCTGGATTTCTTCACAGGTAAGGAACTGTTTGTAAAAGTGGTGCTTTTTTTTCCGGCAGGCAAGAAACTGTTAAAGATGTCAGTCAGTATGTGGTTTAAAAATAAAAACTTCTTTTCGAGTTTTATGCAGAGAGTCACAGAAATCCATTCACTTGCTATGTATCGCTGAATTGGCGGCACGATGGTGTAGCGGTTAGCACTGTGCCCTCGAACCTCCATGGTCGAGGGTCTATGTGTGTGGAGTTTGCATGTTCTCCCCGTGCTTGGTGGGTTTCCTCAGTGTTCCATTCAGTCCAAAGACAGGCAGACTTGGTACTGTATAGTAAGTGGCATTCCCAAATTTGTGATCGTGTGTCCTGATAAATTGGCACCTCATCCAGGGTGTACCCCACCTATAGTGCCCCAAGTGCCCTGAACCCCTCCTGCAACCCTGCACAGGATAATACCCCTATCTCACCTATGCGGTTAAGTACGTAAGTACGGTTTATCATGATTCACCGCGAGTTTTTGGCGCTATGAGTACGTTCCCATCTTTCCGCGCGAAAAATTAAACTTGTTTAACTTGTCAGTAACTTGTTTAATTTTTTGCTGGTCCTCGCGGAAGTTTGCGTACCTTGCAGATCTTCGCGGAACGTCAGCGGAGCGTCGGCGGGCAATCGCGGCAGCTCACGGTGCCCGACACCGCATCTCAACGTGAGTCAAACCGCATAGGTGAGATAGGGGTATAAGCAGTGTAGATAGAGAATAAGTGAGAGATTATATTAACGAATACACACAGTTTCCAATGCTCTCCTTATGACTTTCCTTCTAGTTCTCCATTATCTACCTACTGTACAAAATGGCCCCAAGGTCTAAATGCATGTGTGAATGCGTGTGCGCAACATGTTCCCACCTGCGCATCCAGGGTTCTCAAAGACACCACGACTCTCTCCAGGATAAATCAGGAACTAAAAAAAGAAAGAAAGTCAAGAGTATGCATTTTTTTTTTCTACATAACGTGTTGATCCATCTACACTGCTCATGTTATCTCCTGTAAATTCTACAGATCTTTCATAACTAGTCAGAAGCTATTGCAGTTACATGGCATTGTGGAATAGAATTGGTTCTGAATCAAATGAAACCTGATATGCCATAAAATATAGGTTTCAACCAAAGACCGGCTAAAGTGTCTCTTTAAAATGTGAGTTCATGTAACATAATGTGAATTCAGCCAGAGTAATGACACTTCATGGATGACAGCTCCATCTTCACTGTTAAAAGAACCCGGGCGAGATCAGAGGATATGAACAGCATGCTATATGCTTCTAAGCTCAACTAATACTACACTCTACATAATACAAGTACCTGTTTAAGCTGATACTGTATTTATAGAAAGGGGGAAAAAAAGGCTGCATTGATATTGGCTTGTGAATTGCATTGCAGCCAGAACTACATAAAGGCTGTTACAGGAATCAACATGTTGAACAATCAGGTTTGAGAATTCACCTGCCATGTGGTAAACATGCATTAGATGCAATACTTTTTGAATTTGTCCAAGACCTAGAATTTAAAAATAAAGGATAAAATAACATTTTATTGCATTCTCCAGGCCCATGTTGTTTTTTTTTTGTTTTTTTTGACACATCACTCTCCACTCGGTCCAATCCAGCATGTAAATCAAAGTTGGCCGATACTTTTCATGTCCTTGTTAAATCTATCCAGCCGTTTCTTTTTTGAGCTGCTGAGGGATCGCTTTCCTTGGATTTGTGTAGCTGACTTGACCACCAACCTATCATCTCCATGGACATCTTTTCATTGACCCGTTTGAATTCCATAATCCTTCATACATAGTCAGTCATTCATTACATGGTTAAGCCAGGTTCGGGTGTCAACTGAAGCATTTGAATTACCACTGCTGGACCGCTGTGACCTGCCACCACTTCAGCCATGTGGTCTCAGTGAGCAAATGTCTGCTTGCGGGACGGTGGCTCAGTGGTTAGCACTGTGGCCTTGCACCTCCAGGGTCTGGATTTGATTCCTCCCTCAGGGTCTGTGTGCATGGAGTTTTCTCCTCATGCTTAGTGGGTTTCCCCCAGGTACTCTGGTTTCATCCCACAATCCAAAGACATGCAGATTAGGTTACTTGGCCTTTCTAAATCGCCTGTACTGTGCTACTGCCTACTTGTAAAATTGGGAATAAATGCCCCAAAAAGTTCCTAGGTAGATGATGAATGGAATGTCTGGTTGGGCTGTAACACATTGTCTTAATGCCGGGACATCCATGATATCTCATCTGGCGGCATGGGATGTTCGCTGTTATCAAATAAATACAGAGGATGAACAATAGTGTTGAGAGTCCTGAACCATGATTAACTTTATTTGCGTGGTGGTGAGGTTCCAACTAGGCACCGTACAATGCTGGCAACACGAGTTGGATCCAGTGCACATACAGTAGATCTCTAGGATGTTCTGAGCTCTGAGAGCTTGTTTGATCAATTTGTGGATCATCCTGTTGAAGGCCTTATCTAGATCAAACAAGGCCATATAGTTTGACTTGTTTTGTTCCTTGTGCTTCTCCATTAGTAGGCGAGCTTCAATGATGACATCCAATTATCTGTATTCTTATACAAATCTGAGATGGTTTGGGGTAATGCTGATGATTGCATGACATACTGTAGTAGGTGGGAGTTTACGCAGTTACTGGTATCTCCGTTACCCATCCAGATTGGTAGTGCACCCTCTTCGATGATCCGAGTGAATAACGGGCCCCGTTGCTTTGCCGTTTAACAGACCTGTGGTATGATAATTGGTGTGAATGGCCCAGAGACAGGTTCTACAGTTGCCATTTCCTTACTTACTTATTAGAGTGCATACTGTATGTATAAGAGTGTGTAGTTCTGTATTCTCCTTCAGACAGAACTGCTGAGGTGTGTCTGTACCCTCTGTCTTGGGGCTAATCCAAGGGGCAGTAATGTTAATTACCTCTGCTCAGTGTGATATCAGCAAAATGCCACGATTGTGTTTAACATACCCACCATGCCTTTCTTATGTTTCTCATTAGTTTCTTATGTTGCTGCTTTCGCTTTAAAGCTAGGAGTTGGTGGAACAAGCCCTAGAGAGAAGCAGAGCTCACCCACCTAAGAAGAATAAACATTATACATATTAATGTGACTTAGAGGCCAGTGTTCTAACACAATAATGTAGGGTTTTTGATACATCTGAGGCGTTACATCTATGCCGAGCACAGCGTTAAACAGACATACACAGAACGATTAACTATAATTCGAGCACACCGCTGGCATATACAGTACAAAGACCCCCTGAGCTGAACAACTGGAATATTTATATGTTTCATACATGGATTATGGATTGACTTATTTCCTTGCATTATTTAATCGCCTGCTTACTCACTTACATCTGCCTGTCCCATTGACAACGCAAATGAAAAGAAAGCTCACAATAGAGTGAGTCAGTGCCCGACTCTGACAAAGAGGAAATCTGCCTGCTATCAGAAAAATTCAATTTAATGTGATAGACATCTGGACACATTGATCCATCATCTCATTCAATTCAATTTCATCTGTTAAAATAACGCAAGGGGAAAAAAGAACAACTCAGGAAATTTGAGGCGTTCAGCAGAGCTAAAGTACGCTTTGAAACTCACTTGACTTGACAATTTGCTTCAGTGCTGACAAAACTGTGTGTCAAACTTGTTATGTGAGGAATACATCTTCAATATAATATATTCCCGTGGGGGAGGAAAAAACAATATAGAAATTTAAATAGCATTTTTTAAAAATGAAGACGTACATTGTGAGTGAAGAATGGGATGACTTTTTTTTCATAGTTTTTGTTTTTTAACTAAACCCTAAAAAGAGCAGAATGGAATAAGTTAAAGCCAGGTTTAACTTATTCCAGTTAAATACCATTGTTTTTTTTTTGTTTGGTTTTTTTAAACAATTTGGGCTTTAAATGATCCCAAATCTCTCTATATATTAATTTAATTAATTATGGCAGCACAGTGGATGAGAGGTTAGCACTAATGACTTGCACCAAGGTCTGGGCTCGATTCCTGCTTTAGTGTGTGTGTGCATGCATGTTCTCCTCATGCTTGGTGGGTTTCCTCTGGGTACCCCGGTTTCCTCACAGAGTCCAAAGACATGCTCATTAGGTTAACTGGCATTCCCAAATTGCCCATAGTGTGTGAATAAGTGTGTAAATCATTGTTTACGGTTGTAAATATGTGAAATACAATGGTCACCATTGTCCTCCACTGTCTCTAGTTGGATTACAGAGGTTCCTTGATGGATGGATGGAATCCTAATTACAGCTATAAAAATTTAAATTTTTTTTCACTGGTTTGTTTTTTTCTCTCCCGTCATGCATCGAGACATAAGGCATGCCCCACTTATCATTCTCACCCCCCTGTCCCTTTCGGATTGGTTCATCTTGCATCTTATCCATAGCCGACCCCTAATTAAGTTCATTTGTCTTGGAAGGATGGAGGTGCAGCTTGATCAGCAGGCTAACGAGGGACTCTAAGCCTTTCTCAAGGGTCTCATAAAGCCACCACGGAGCCTCAGAGGCTGGTCAGGATTAATGTGTCTGTGCGGCGGTAAAATGGGCCACTCCTAGAAGAAAGAGGTTATACATTTCATATGTGGCATATAGAAGGTTGTGCAACTGTAGTGCAATCGAGAATACTGCTTTTTCGCTAGAATATGGGTGTATTTGGACAGGGGAAAGATGAAATATTAAATTAAAAGCATATTAAAAAAAAGCCATATCTGAAGACTGAATTGAATTATACCTTGCTTGAGGATTTGGCACATGCAGCTTTGCGTAGGGATTAGTCAGTTTTGTTTAATTGTGAAATTCTAATTAAAAATGGGCTTGTTATGCAAAATTCTATTCTTTGTTTGTGTCTTTGCAAACAAAAGATGCAAGACATCCTTTTTCCATTTTGTATTGGCCATGAGTTTCCGTTAGATTTTCTTCTTTTTCGTTTGTGACATCATATATACGGAGAGCCCAACACTGGCTCAGGCCTCATGGCAGGGTGTGGCTTGGGAGGATTAACAAAATCAGCGAAAAGGAACATCTGGAGGAAGAGTAAAACAAAACGAGTTTGAGGGATTTTTTTAAATGCATTACGGAGGTGTATTTCAGGTACAGCATTAACATAGACACATTGGGGGAGCTCTGAGACCTAGAGTAATATACAAACATCTTAAATCAAATTGAATTACATAGATTTAATGAAAGAAATGGAAATAAATGTATTACTGTGACAGGCTGCAAATTGTTTAAAGATATGATTTTAAAAATTGCTTGTTTATGTAACAACCTCACCAGCAGCCTCATTTCCCCTCTCATCAGTTCCAACTATTCAGCATTCAGCATCACCAGTATACTAATCACCAGCCTGATCATACGTCATCGTCTGCACCTGTTTCTCACTGGTTCATGCCTTAAAATTTTTTATAATGCTTGAATGGTTCATAGGTTACTGTGTGGCTGAACAAATGCTCAGGTACAAGGACTGATATGAAAATCAGAGTCAAAAACCTGCCAAAAATGAGAGGCAAAAAGTCCTTCGGGAAGCCTGGAGAACTATTCCGCAAGACTAAATTACAAAATACAAGAAAGTCTGGCTCTTTGGAAGCAAAATATGAAGAAATGAGGGGTTTCACACTGTACTAAATACTAAAATATGGAACCTTTAATATCTGCCAGAGGCTCCCTCCAGGTTTGGACAGACACAGCTCTTTCTAACCCCGTTTTATTATTTTTATTTTATTTTTTTAGCTATAAGCCAATCTTAACACTAACAATATGTCTTACTTGTTTTCATATAATTCATCTCCTAATACAGAAGCTATCACAAAAGACATCAGTAATAAGGGTGATGCCCATAACACTCTTTCCTCTGAAGTACATCAAACTGTTCTCGTGTAATTTCAGGCTGCGGCGCAACACACTTGGTGAAAAGTGCTATTCGAACGCTTCCACATGTCTGACCTAACAGACCTCCATGAGCGGTTAGTGTTGCCGTAAATGATAGAGAGGGTGTTTGTCACTCCTTATTCTCTGAAAGCACAGCTAATTTCGTGAACGCTTATCTGTTGCACCATTTGGAAGCCCTGGACCACTGACCCTCTCTCACTCACCATCTATACCGTTTAATCCTGTATTAAGGGTCGCGGGGGCCTGGAACCTATTTCAGAAGACTTAGGGCACGAGACAGGGTATGCCCTGGTGAGGGTGCCAATCCATCGCAGGGCACACACACACCAGGCAATTTGACACCACCAATCAACCTAACCTGCATGTCTTTGGACTGTGGGAGGAAACCAGAATACCCGGAGGAAACCCACCAAGCTTGGGGAGAACATGAAAAATTCCCTGCATGCAGAATTGACCACTTTATTTATTATTATTTATAAAAAAATAAATAAAATAAATAAAAAGCCTTAAAGTTTGTCAGCATGAACTTTTTTTTACTATTATTATTATTATTATTAATATGTACAAGTTATACTGTATAAACTTATAATGCACTGTAGTATATGTGCTTATTCAGTATACTGATTCAGCAGTGTCTTTTTAATTATAATCTGTAAGTCTGTCAGTCCATCAATAGACATAATTACTTTTTCTGCATTGTTCCTGAACGCTCGGCTACAGCATATCGGATTAATTTCGAAATGACTGACGGGCCAGGTTTAACTCTGACTCAAGAGATTCTGCTTTTGATCTAATTCTCATAGGTAATCATATTATATACCTACAGTATGTATTTTATACCTACGGATGTCAGATCGTTTCCACTTAAACCGTTTTATCTGGCAGGTATGAAAACGCATCTAAGCATTCATCTTCACTCATCTTTTTACCTGCATCAGGGTCACAGTGGATCCATCACATCTAGGGGCACTTTACATCAGCCAATCCACCTACTGACATTTTTTTTAACAGGTTATGACACCCATCATGGACAAGAGCTGAGCATGGAGTATACACCTCTTCATAGACAGTAACCTGAGCGCAGGAATGAACCGGGGGCCCTGGAGCTACCCACTGTGTCACTCTTAATGTACAAATACATATTTATTAGAGGAAAATAAACACTTTATGCCTAACATACAAGGTACAGTATGCATTGTTTAAAGATGCAATTAAATAACGAATGAAAGAATTACGTATTATGTAAAGAGCTGGTACTGTCATCTTGATATACTGATTTAATCATTTCTATAAGAGCTTTATATTCATCATACATGCCCGATATGCATGCGTAATATAACCAAATATTTCCTGGGGGACCCAGCGCTGCAGGTTTATATCATTTTCTGCACCTGTTTAATATCAGGAGTCGTCGAATCCAGTGTGTTAGAGCAGCGTCCCGACGGAGCGGGTTTCGAAAGCTGCGGATGTAATGAGATCTACAATGCGGTATAGAAATACATTTCTATAAATAACACGGCTACATTTTATAGTAACAACAAAGAGCTTCTGCTAATATTTCTGTCCAGGTTTTATGTTCATATTACACCACATTTTATGAGCAACAGGGGTGCAAAGTAGATCAGAGCAATTGAAATGGAGTACCTCCGAACCGGTATCGATTGATGCGGCTCCGTAGAGATAATCCATCCACGTTGGCAGTCGGCTGGGGCCGAAATGCCAGGGTGTGTCTCCCTACTTTACTGCTGATGCTACCGCTATCCACTCCTGCAGCAGTTTTCTAAATTCAAGCATGGATCCCTTACGCCTTCAGGGCCAGCGCTTCTACCTCCTCGAGACGTTCCTGCTGTTCAGCAGGGAATAGAAAGATGAGGAAAGATGAATATTAGAACACCGAGCTGCAGATATCAGGCCAGACCTTGATTAGAGTCAGGGCTCATAGTGCCTTTACTGAATAAGAAGCGGGCTGTTATTAAGGTGGATGATTAGTCAGAGATTTCCAAAACCCCAGTGGCGCAAAGCTGGCCTATATAAGCTTTTTACGGTCCCACTGTACTTTTAGTGGCAGTGTCAAGAGGAGACATGGCACACAGTACTAAAACATTCCCTCAGAGACGACATAGACTTCGCTGCTCCCTTTTTATGACTTTATGAGTTTTATGCTTTATGTACTGTAGACTCTGAGACAGAGAGAAAAGCTCTGAGACAGATTAAACTCTTCTTTCATACCCATGCTTGTGCACCATGCACTGTATAATTTTTTCATGTACGGCATAAAGATCCAAGAACAAGAAAGCACGTAACTGAAAGTAAAGACTTAAAGACATAACGTACACCATATGGACAAACGTATTTGGCAATGACATTATATCCAAATACACATACTTCAATATGGAGTCTGTCCCCCTTTTGAGGCTATAACGGCTTCCACTCTTACTGGAAGGCTCTCGACAAGATTTTGGAGTGGTTCACTGGGAATTCGTGCCCATTCATTCTGTAGAGCATTTATGAGGTCAGGCACTGATGTTGGACGAGAATGCCTGGCTCGCAATCTATCAAGCTCACTGGGGTTGAGATCAGGGCTCTGTGTTAGGGCCAGTCAAGTTCTTCCACACAAAATTTGTTCATCGATGACCTTGCTTTGTGTGCAATCAAACTGTTCCCACGAACTTGGGAGCATGAAATTGTCTAAGATGTCTTGGTATGTTGAAGCACTGAAATGGCCCTTCACTGGGGATAAGGGGCCTGATTAACTGAAACGTCTGAATTCAATAATTAACAGGTTTGACCAAATACTTTTGTTTATATAGTGATCTCCTCACAATTTTTCTGCCCTCTATCCTTTTAATATCTTTTTAATAAATCCATGAAATCATTCAGATACATTTCTAGAGTTGCAGAATGTATGTTTGAAAAAAAAAAAAAAAACAAGTAAATAAAATGCTTTCTTGTGATAGAGGCCAGAGGTGAATTGCCAGCCTGGCTCAAGCTGACAAGAAGGACTCTAGTAATTCATAAAAATATATTTTTTTACAATCATTGCAAGGGGAAAAAAATAAAACATTGTGAAAAAAAAAAGAAAAAAGATTTGCTTCAACCACAAGAGATCATGTCAGGTTACTCTGCTGTCAGGCAAGAACAGAAATCTGAGTCTACACTGAAACTGAGCACATACAGAGAAAAATATCACATGATGTTTTCACAAGCTTCTTCAAAAACGCTGAAATTGTGCCCACTGTCGAAAGGCGTTCAATTACAGTTATAATAATGTAACCACTTAAGCAAAGCCTTGGCTGCCAGGTTATCCCACATGATGCAACAACCACAACCGTACAGTCGAACTACAATTAGCAGTGTACAGATGGCAATTTGTTTAACGTCATTTAGGCTGAATCTTGAAAGTGTGAATGTGTATTTTATATTTATAGAGCAATACGCATTGTAGCCTAAAGGTCAAATCCCACTAGACACCTTTCAGAAGCGCCATGTTTAGTGATATGTTTTTATTTACTCACCCACATAAGTGACGCTAAACTCATTCAAAATCAAACCAGCTTACTTTCTTTGTTGTTAACTTTATCTTATATTATCAACTAATGTGCAGAATTACTATGCAATGCATTTATGAGACTGTAAAACTTTTGCTTTCCTCATCCAAAAGATTTCATTAACATAACCTATTTGTAGATTAGGTTAACTGTTTAAATAAAAAAATAAAAAAATAATAAAGTTAGTAGGCTGCTGTAACGGGGTGCTGTATGTGGACTTTAAGAGACGTATAGCGGTAGAGGGATAAACTTAAAGTCTTTTAATGACAGG
>JAQMYJ010000007.1:3979196-3996511 GCA_030014305.1 Clarias laeviceps | reverse complement strand
CAGTTATTTTTATATATATATATATATATATATATATATATATATATATATATATTTATTATCTCGCTCTTGTAACTTGGGCTTTTATTCAAAGCTCTGTTGTGTCTGGATAAATTTTCAGCTTAAAGCTGAGTTTAAATTGCATTTTATTCCGCATATCATGTTGTCCTTAATTAGTCGATATATTAAAAATGCATTATATAATCCTTACAAATGCCAGTCTAATTGTATAATATGGTGCGGTTTATTATGATCTGCTTGAATAAGCTTTGAAAAAATTTATCTGTAGTTAAAAAAAATAATAATAATAATAAAATTATACTGCAGGAGTACCTTTCCAAGGCCTAGTCCACACATGTAGAGGATTATTATTATTTTTTTTTTTTAAGTCTGTCCCTCCCACTGTCATTCTCAAAAAATAAATAAATAAATCTTTGTGCATATACGTACATTATAGTAAGTCTAGGTCAATATAAGTTTTCTTGCTCGGCACAATGAATGTGAAGTTTGTCACTCAGACTACAAAGTATATAATCAGACTCAAATCAAATCATTCCACAACCCTTGTTCTGTGCGAAAGTACAGCACAAAGTTCAGCTGAGACTAAATCAACTTTTGATTTTTTAAATAATGATGTATTAATTACAAATTTAACTTAGTTCTTACACCAAAACTACTATCCGTACAGTTAACCGGAACTGCAAGCTTGATGTAGCTCAGTAGGACGGCAGAAGCTTTATACGAGTCTCCGCTGAACTTTGGAATGCATTTGTGGATGGAACAAGGGTTGTGAAATTTGGCCCTGAATACTTAAACTGTATTGGATGACAAACCTCACTGTCAGTGTGAAAAGCAGGAAAATGACTAAAGACCTACTGTAATATGTACACTACCAGTCAAAAGTATGGACACACTTTCTAATTCAGTGGATTTTCCTGATTTTTATTTCTTTCAACATAGTAAAACAATGCCAAAGAACTCCAAAATATGCAATAAGCTCCTTTGAAAATTGGATGTTGAGATTTGTCTGTTTCTTGAAAAATCCAAACTACCCCTTTAACCATAACCACACAGCCATGTTGACCAATCAGAAGCCTGAAAAAAGTTCTTGCCAGGTACATCACACACTGACATCAAACACAGGAGATACATTGCCTATGGTGCACTCCTACCAGCCCAAAATGCAGTTTTTCATCCCGAACCAACATGGAAAACAGAGTCTTTAACTAACTATCTTTACCCCAGAAAGAGTTTTTCAAAAAGTGACCCACAAGAAACCTGTTTTTAAAAATACCCTTGTATACTGTATGGTGACTAGGCTTAAGTGTCACTGCATGGCCCTGCTTTAGATATATTATACAAGTGCTGATTTCCTGGAGGTGCCCAGAGTCAGTGCCAAGAGGTCTTGTGGAGCCAAACCGAGAGTGTCAGAGCTGCCCCAGGGGCACTATCAGAACCTAAAACCTAGGTAGCATTAATGTTAATGGTTTAAATGTTATAGTGGCTCAAAATGGTTAAGGCCAGTCAGGGTTCGAGCCTCAGCATTGCCAAGCTGCCACTGTTGAGCCCTTGAGGAAGGCTCTTAACCCTATCTGCTCCAGGAGCACTGAATCCTGGCTGACCCTGCGCTCTGACCCCAGCTTCTTAACTAGGATATGTGAAAAAATCATTTCACTGTGTTGTAGTGTACATGGTACAATTAATTGAATCTTAAATCATTAATGTTATGGCTGATCGGTGTATGCAGTGATTACTGTGTGGTGTGTTTTTTGCTGCAAAGTTGGGACCAGTCTAATGATGCCCAATTCTGGAAACCTGTAAAAGAACCTCCCAATTCTAGTTGTAAAACGTTCCTCTTATTATACTGTATCTGCGTGCACTTCCTCCAGCACCCAGTCCAGGATAATCTCCATCCCATAAACGTTAGTAGTTTTGCACTCTGAATAAACAGAACAATTACATAATTCACCGCATAGACTCACTCTGTGTGTGAAATTCATACACCGGGTTCAGAGGCAGGATAATAGTCGTTCGCATTCTACTTTCTGACCTAACTGATGGATAAGTGCTTCCTTCCTGAAAATTGCATTTTCAGTATAGATGGATCAGTGGTAACTTATGCCTTGCTTATCACCACCAAACCATGAATACCAGATGCAGCAATATTGCTCTGCTTGGGTGACATAAATCTATTGTAATCTACATTGCTGCACACAGGGAGTCTGATTTATTCAAAGCGACAGTGTGCCGTGTGTTCAGCCTTCTCACCTATTTTTCAGGCTGTTTGTTTGGTTAAATAAGCTTTGGCCGTGTGCTCTAAGAGGCAATCACGCCAAGATTTCAGGAGTGCTCGACGGAGGAGACAACATTTTTCTTTCTTTCATTTCGGTCTGCGTGGGAATTTATTCTTGCGCAATTTTAGACCTTTAACAAATTGCCTTACCGCTGACCACCTGCACTGAACTGAGCAATAAAGAAATCACATCTTTCGACGAGTTTGGCTCGGCTTATTCTTACTTTAGCAGCTTAGCTTTCGAAGCCTCTTTCTCTCTCTCGCTAGGCTGATTTAGCCATGTTTTGACAGGAAGTATGGCAAGGGGCTTGTACCGTGAGCTTTTTGGTTAGTCACCTTCACGGTCAATTAACTCATGAATCAGGTGCAGAGTATCTGACAAGTGGCAATTGGGGAGCGAAGACAGGTGGTCGCGAAAGAACTTAAGGAGATAATACACACCCAGTAGAAATTTATGCAGCTTCTTTTCAGATTAGGGAAGAGACGGAGTTTTTTTTTAATACCTATTTAAATACCATATTCCGTCAGCCATGTCAGGCACAACTTGAACGCAAACATTTAGGTCGCTTAAGCTTTAACGGCCACACTTTATCCCCGATGATGTTTACAGTTTAGGATGAAATGAGCTCGAAGTTTGGAAACTAAGCCATTTTCCGACAAATATACCTGAAACAAAGCGCAAGCGGAACGGCATTGCGAGTACCCTAAATGTTGTAACGGCACATCTAGAACTCATAAAATCGCTTGAAATATTTTAATGTCCTAGACGGTTTAGTTTGCACAGCTATATTGTCAGTTGCCTTTGTTCTTTTTTTTTTTTTTTACACCTAACACTGCATCTGCTTTCACATTTCTTTTTAGAAAGGACACTTGCTTTTTAAAGCCTTTTGCTCACCTCTCTCGCAGTGTCTCTGAGAAGAAAGTGGCAAGATGAGCACAACAGGTCTGCAGACGGGAAGCTGTGAAGCAGGAGAGAGGGAATTTATAACCATTGTCTCTTTCAGAGCGTTACTGTGGCCACCATTAAGGTAGAAATGACATGGTGGTAAGCGGCCAAACGAACATTTTATTATGATAGCGCCTTAATAAAACTACAGCACACTGCCTCATTATTGTGCTTAGGACAAAAAAAAAACCTCCTTAACTCTGCATGATGAGCAGTTTAGACTTTTGGCAAATGAGAGATGTATGTGTGTGTGTTTTGGATATGGAGAACAGTGTCACTTAAGGATTCATTCTGTCAAGCATGGTAGTTAGTGACTGATGTAATATAGGTGAAACTCTGCTCCTCTTTCTGTGATAGCGAACACATCATTCATTACCCATAATAAGAAAATTGGACTATTAGGATGAATGCGTATAAAGACGTGGAATGAATGGCATGAAGCAGGCAAACGATACCAATCTCAAGCAATGAACAATGAATTTAACAGATGTTAAGCAAGCATTGCAGAGGTGGCTCTGACCACAGAAGGTAGGTCATAAGGGATTCAATTGGGGTCAATATGATTATCATTGCATCCTTCACCTTCGACATGATACCTCAACATCTGTGTGGAGGATACCACCGATTTCAAATCTACAGTATATTACACAAAATCTATGTTAGGTACGAATTATTGGTAATTAGCCATACCTTAGCCCAAAAAGGAGTTCTTTTAGTCGTGAACTTGCCTGGAGAACTTCTAAACGAGACAGGATACACCCTGTGCCAATCCATCGCAGGGCACACAATTTAGGAGCACTGAGAGAACATGCAAATTCATGCATACAGACCCTGAGGCGGGACTCAAACCCGGACCATGGAGGTGCAAAGTGACGTTGCTAACCACTAAACCACTGTGCCGCCAAATACCATACTTAAAGGACTTTAAGTAGATAATTACTGCTGTAATTAATATGCTATCTCAGCATCTAATTTCTAAAAACAGCTTTGTCGGAAGGTGGATCTCTTAGTCATGGAAAAGATGTTGTTGTGTTTCAAAATAATCAACTTACTTACTTTGCAACATTATGTGGCAATAAAATGAAGTTAGCTGATGACCTAAATGTACTGAGTGACCACATTGTTACTGTACATCTATGAAGTTTTTGTTTTCCCAGATGATATATAGAAAATCGCAACATCCTGGTAGCAGCGAGAAAGTCCAGGAGTTGAGTGAGATGTCATGAATGGAGGATAAGTGGGAATGAGAAGGGTATTGAGAAAAGATGCGTTTGAGAGATTTTAAGGGATGGTTGCACAAGTGGTATTGTGCAGCAGTAGATGGGTTGTGGAAAAGTGGGGATGTAGCCTGATCAGACCTGAGAGGGAATGACCTGCTGTTGAAAGGAAACATGCGTTGTTGTGTAGTGTATGTGGCAAGTGTGTGGCATCTGTACCTGAGTGGTGGTTGGTGGGATGTGAGTGAGTGGCAAGGGATAGGTCTTATGAACTGATTGTAGGTAGTGGTAACATCTTCACAAGACTGTCCCCAGGATGAGACGGCCAGAGAGAGGAGGGTGTTGAGGCGGCGGGTGGTTTTATTGAGAATGTGACTATTTGATGGTGAAATGAATGTCTAGTTTTTCTTCCCTGATGGCACAGCCATATCCGAGGACTCAAACTGTGAAAGAGTGGTCTCGGAAGAATAAGGAATCATTTTCCCAGATGAATTGGCCACCACATTGTACACTGTAATCAAAGTTAAACATAATTAATCAAAAAAATGGCATATGTTATTAAAATAAGGTTGCAATGGATTAAAAAAGTTATAACCACTAACCTTGGCCTGTCTGTAAACATTCTCCATTTTAGTATTCTGCCATTTTTTAAATGAATTTGCAATCCCGGCATCACGCTAGGTAGAAAGATGGGTAGAAATGTTGTCTGGTTCATTCTCAGCTTGAAGTTGCAGACACTCCTGTTGTACTGTATTTCAAAAGGTTAACAAAACATGGCAGTCTGTCAAGAAACTCCAATCTGAAAAAGATATCTTTTCAAATAGTTCTTCCTCCTTTATAGCTATATTTCCTCAAATGGGCCTCCATTTGTAAAGTTATGTCCAGCCTTTATTCATCACATATACATCACTTATACACAGTGAAATTCTTTATTCTTTGCATATTCTAGCTTTTTGTTAGTAGGCTGGGATCAGAGCGCAGGGTCAGCCATTATACGGCTCTCCTGGAGCAGATAGGGTTAAGGGCCTCGCTCAAGGGCCAAACAGCGGCAACCTGGCGGAACCGCTGACCTGATCAGTAACTAAGAGCCTCCACCTCCCCACATTTGTGTTCCTCTAATTACATTTACAAATATGTACAGTATGTTAAGCTAAACTAAACATTATAAACACAGTTTCAGGGTTCTTCAAGTCAACCTTTCTTTATATTTCAGATGAACAGCTTGACGGTATTAAATATCTACAGTATCTAAAGCATTGCTAAAATCAAACCCAATAATATTAATAATAATAATATAAGTAAATCATTGAATATAAGTACTTAATGTCTTTGGGTATGGGTACATGAAATTTTTACTTCAACTTGAAAGTGAGATTTGAAAGTTGAAAGGTAAAGAGCTACAAGAGCTAATGGCATTAGCTTGCGGTGTCAGTTAGATTTACTCAGGGAAGATCTCGACACACACCATTTCAATGTAAATGTGCACAAAACACAGTGAACCCTGCGCACCTTATAAGGAAGAGAATTAAGTCGAACTTAAGGCCACTTAGAAGGTGAGAGTTGTGATAGCTTCTGTTTCTTTCCACCTGAGACCAGGAATCACAGTCTCTTATGTAAAGGCTGATTTAACGTACTCTTCTTTTTCTTCTTTTGGAGAAAGTCCCACTTGTGAAGATATTAAGAATGTTTAAGGGGGATTAAATGTCTACCACCAACTGCTCTTTAAATCCTTTTTTATCTGGGTTTTTGGAAAGACGAGTGAGGATAGACGGAGGGGGGGGGGGATAGGGGGGTTGAAACACAGCCCCTCAAAGAGTCTGGTGAAATAGCCTTGTCAGAATAATTAGGCTCTCAACATTTAAGAATAAAATTATAGTAAGTTTCTGTAGTGGCTGCCTTTCATATTGTAATAGAGAATGAATGAAATACTTTGGAATAATAGCGGACACATAAGAACTTTGATCATGTGGTAAAGTCTGTATATTTGATCATATGCGCCATATATAATTTAGAAAGCAGGATCTTTAATGTGCAGATAATGATTTTGCCGAGCAAAGTTTAGTACAGTATTCTTTTTGATCCTTCTTCTCTTTCTATTAAGTCTATTCTTATCTTGTCCTGTTCCTGGATTGGATACACCACTGCTACCGAGACCAATCCTTCATTTCTGTGCAAAATAAACCGTCTGGTGGGTTTCCTCCAGGTACTCTGGTTTTCTCCCACAGTCCAAAGACATGCAGATTAGATTAACTGGCGTTCCCAAATTGTCTGTAGCTTGTGAATGGGGGTTCGAGTGTATGATATATATATATATATATATATATATATATATATATATCATCTCAATTTTATTTGTCACAGTTGTTTCCTATTAAAACAATTCACAGGTTAAAAAGAGCCATTTATTATAATAACTAAAAAAGATGACAAAGTGTACAAAAAAAGGTTAGGAAGACAGGAGGAGAAGAAGAAGAAGAAGAAGAAGAAGAGCGAACAACAGAAGCCAGGAGAACCAGACGTGAGATGGTGCTTAATCCTCTCTATGAATGGGCGAGCATGCGGTAAGGGCCAGCTGTGATGGAGGAGAGGAGTGAAGAGTGGTGCGGATGAGTGGGATCATGCTGGGAAGATGATGAGAGACCTAAACCGGAGAAGGAGCTCACTCAGCCTCTGCTGTCTCCGCTACTACAGCGCTGCCTCACACCAAGCAACACCATGCACACGCCAAATGACTGAGTTCCTCATTATCGCAGGCCACCTAGCATGTCTCTCACCAACCTGGTCTCATACAAAATTCATAGATAATGACTAATGTTACTGTGCGTCCTTTCAGCAAAGTTGTAAGGAAAGCTCTGAGCACTAACACCACCCGTTCTCTCTCTCTCTCTCTCTCTCTCTCTCGTACACATCTTCTTTTCCTTTTCATATTGTCTGAAATGCAATTTCTAAAAAAAAAAAACGGGAGCTGCAATGTCTTCCCAGAGACTTTAATCAAATCATGCCACAGTACTGGCATAAAACACCAAGCTTGGTACTACAGCTATCAAATTGTTATGACTTGGCTTTTTATCTCAGTTACTAGCTAAATAACCAATATGTTTTGCAAATAAATATACTAAATGCCTCTATATTCTTCATACTGTGCAAAAGTCTTGAGCCATGCATCATTTCAACATATTTTGTTCACAGAGAGACAGATTTTCTTGTACGCTTTTAATGTAGTCTTGCGGAGTAGTTCTCCAGGCTGCCTGAATTCAATTCAATTAAATTTTATTTATATAGCGCTTTTAACAATGGTCATTGTCTCAAAGCAGCTTCACAAAAATGAAAAGAAAATTTATGGAAGTGTGTATGTGTGAAATTTTTTTTCCAGGGACGAGTCAGCAGGTGCAAAGAGCAGATGGGGTCTGGATCACTGGGAGCACAGGAGCAGCATGTGTAGCTCCAAACCATCATGAAGCAGAATCTAGCTGGAGCTGGTTCTTCTCTGGATGCCTCAGGATCCTCGAAGGGTCGGCCTTTATCTACTGAAGCTAGCACAATCTCCAGATGCCTCGGGATGGGTAGAACAATAAAGGACAGGTGGAAAGAATTAGCGTAGTTGCCATTCAGGATAGATGTACTGGAGTATGAAGTTATGGGATGAGTTACGTGTAGGCCAGATTAAAGAGATGCATCTTAAGTTTGCTTTTAAACTGGGAAACTGTGTCTGAGCCCCGAACATTGTCCAGAAGGCTATTCCAAAGCTTTGGAGCTAAATATGAAAACGCCCTACTCACTTTGAATTTGATTAGTATACTGCTGAGGCTGAATGCCGAGTGGCTGGAGAAGAGGGGAAATGAGGTCGCTGCTGAGGTTGTTACATAAACAACCAATTTGTAAATTGTATCTTGAGGCACTTTGCAGCCTGGTACAGTAAAACATTTGTTCTCATTTTTTAAACCTACATCATTTAATTTTGAAAATGAATTAAATGAGGGGCATCGAAACTTTTGCAAAGTACTGTATATGCAGAGGTTTTAGTTTAAATAAAAATTGAAGGACATGCATTCATTCATTCATTCATCCATTCATTTATTTACTCATTCTTTCATCTTCTATACCACTGATCCTGTGCACAGGGTCAGGGGGCTGGAGCCTATCCCAGGGACATGGGTCCAATCCATCAAAGGACATGCATACACACGTATACACATACTACAGGCAATCTGGGAATGCCTGTTAGCATAATCTGCATGTTTTAGGACTGTAGGGGCAAATCACCACACCCAGAGGAAACACACCAAGCACGGGGAGACCATGCAAACTCAAAGGGGGAATCGAACCCTTGACTGTGGAGGTGCCACAGTACCTACCACTAATTGAAAAATTGGAAATTTTATTATAATGTGTTTCACTTTTAGTAAAAATCCAATGTGGTCATCCAGTTTAATAGAGTTGCTTTCCATTAAAATCCCCATTACAGTAAATCCCGTGTTAATCTTTAAGCACAATCAGATCCAATAAACCTGGAACGCTTGAAATATTGAAAGAAATTTAACTCATGACCCCATGGTAAGGCGGATGATAAAAAACAAAACAAAATAAAGCAACTGACAAGAAAGAAAAAAAAGCATCGAGATAGATGTGAGTTGTGGCCAAGACTGTTGAATCCTGCACTCTGATCTGAAGAAAGTAGTCCATGTGCAATGAAAAGTGAAAAGCACAAATAATTAGTCCAAAAAAAATGTATTGGTTAACCTTGTTAGACATTGCAATGAAGCTGGAACTCTCTCCAGGAAGATGTTTTACCAGATGTTAATTGTAGAAGTGCAGAACTGTATGACCCAGTTTTCCATACTGAAGATTTCAACACACTAACTATTGCTCAACTTTACAGTATACAGTTATGTAAGAGTTATAAACACTATCCTTATTAACCCGTAAGAATTAATCATAAGATTAAGATTCAATTACTTGTCACATGTAAGTTATAGCACAGTGAAGTTGTTTTTCATTCCAGTTCCACCGCAGGGTCAGCCAGGATACAGCGCCCCTGGAGCAGATAGGGTTAAGGATCTTGCTCAAGGGTTCAACAGAGGCTGCTTGGCAGTACTGGGGCTCAAACCCCCTCCCTTCCCGTCCGCAACCCAGAGCCTTAAACGATTGAGCAACCTATGCAAAGATGGCACCATGGTGGCACCCAGGTAAAGATATTTCCTTGTGTCTGCTTTCTTTAAATTTCCCCTCATGACTTCTCAGGGAGTTTTTCCTTGCCACTGTCACCTCTGGACTGCTTGCTAGGGATATCACACTAAATACATGTCCAGATTTTTGCAAACCCGTGTTGTGATAATATTCATTATTACCAGCTCTGTGTAAATAAATGTAATAAAACTGAATTAAAAAAACGTGTTTACGTTACATTTAAACTTTACAGCCTCTCAATATGTATGAACTCAGAATATCACACAAAACACATGATTTTCATGGGAATCAAAGAAACAGATTCGTTTGTGGTCATTTTTATGACGTCACAATGTCTTTCCCAGCATCATATCCCTCTTTTTTTTTTTTAATATAATACTCAAAAGTCATGAACACACAAAAAAAAAACTCCCTAAAACAGCATATTTTTTAATATCTGAATTTATTCAGGCTGTACTCTATATTCATCAGTGATTCAGTGAGAATCTTCTTCTATGCAGTTGAACTAAGCAGCCTTAAACCCTGCATCTAAACAGCATCAGAGGCTCTGCGTCAGCCTTGATGTCCTTCATCAGGCACTCATTTCCACCCAGGCAACACAGTTTGCATAGCTCAGCTCCTCTCCACTGATAAAATGCGTCAATTCCAGACACTAGTAAACACATACAAAACATTACCTCATAAAAATTGTTGTGCAAATATGTAAGGTCGTGCTGAGGCATGTCAGGGTCCTGCAGGAAAATGTAGCTTGCTAAAGGTATCGCCGCAACCCTTTTTCATAAAAGTGAAAAAAATAAACTGCAGACTTATTAGTAGTAGGGCTGGGCTGTATATATTGTATATATTGATATCAGTATCTATTAGATTGCACTATGCTTTTCATGCAAGAAAGCTTAACACTATTGGGAAGCAAAACACGAATCAGAATCCTCTATACTACACTTGCAGAGGGCAGCAACATCTCATCGCAAGACAAGAATCAACTCAAAAGCATCAACAGCAAAATACTCCTGCTCTCCTCAACCTTCGCAAGAAAGTACACCTTTCCCCTAGGTAGGACACACTTAATCGTGTCCCAGGGCAATAACTCCACTATCCTCCGATGCCTCTCCCAGAACTAAGACAGTGACATGGGGTGTGGGTGGGAACAAGGAGGGAGCTTAGCATCGAGGCTGTGACATAACTTGGCATGGGTGCTATAGAAAAAGCTAGCTTGAAATCTAGGACATACAATTACTTGGCATGGGTGCTGTAGCAGGACCTAGCCTGGAATCTGGGACATAGTTTGGCATGAGGGTTGTATTGGTGGGCCTTGATGGGGGAGCTAGACTAAAACTTTAACTGGGTTGGTACTTGTGCATGGAAACACTATTTCATGGGCTTTTCAAGCAGGGAACGTGAATGGTGCACAAAGTCTTCGAAACCACGAGATGGCGCTAACTCAATTTTTGTCAGCAGGAGGCACCAGCATGATGTCAGCAGGCAGCACCAGGAATGGTTGGCAGGGGAGCATTTTCATGGATAGAATGCGTTGCAAGAGTGAAATCACTGAAGCTCTGGTTGAACTATGCATGAGAATCACTAGGGCAGGTTAAGGAAGTATTGGAACAGGGCAGGGCATAGGGGCAGGGTTGAGACATTGAGGAGACAGAGCCAATCACTCCATTATTCTCCGAATCCTGATCCGCTGTATCAGATACTGAATTTGCTGAAACAGGGCACAGCTTTGTTGGAGCAGGGTCTTGCATTGTGGGGATGGGAAGGCACATTGCTGGGATAGGTAATGGACAGAACATGCGGCAGGGGTCAGAACAGGACATGTTTCAGGTAGAGCAGGGCATTATCTAGGTAGCACCTTAGGTTGGATCGTGATGCAAGGAGCAACAATGTTGGCCTCAGTTGTACACTCATTATTCCTGGTCTTCCATCTAATAGTGTGAACCCCCCCACTGAGTTGATTCTCTTAGACCCTGTGTAATCTCAGTAAAAAAAAAATGGAGGGAGTCTGTTTGCTATATCCAAAAAAACGATCTTGTGTTTTTTCGGAGATGAGGGATGAGGCCAGACGTTTATCTTTACTGACAGCAAAAACTAAAAACAAAGTGCCACACCAGGCAACAAAACTATACTTAGCTTAGCATATATCATCACACTGCTAGGAACAAAAACATGAATCAGAAGACCTCTACAAAATACTGGCATAGAACAAAAGAAAGAAAGACAATAAAACATCTCAAACATAATCAAAGTGTAGTGTTTAAAAAAATTTAAATAATCAGCTCTAAACAAATCTACCTACATGGAAACATGAAAACAGAAACCATAATGAGCACAAAAGTAAAAGAAAAAAAAAACGACCTTGTCGCACACTGCTGAGGGAATTCTTGCACCTCCAGGGTCTGGGTTTGATTCCCACCTCTGGTCTGTGTGTATGAAGTTTGCATGTTCACTCATGCTGGGTTTCCTCTGGGTCCTCTGGTTTCCTCCCACAGTCCAAAGACATGCAGGTTAGGCTAATTGGTGTTCCAAAATTGTCCGTAGTGTGTGAATGAGTGTGTCAGTGTGTGTATGTGCCCTGCGATGGATTGGCACCCCATCCATGGTGTACCCCGTCTCCTAGGATAGGCTCCATAGGATAGGTTGCACACAACCCTGTATATACGGGATAAAGTGGTATAGACAATTAGTAAAAGTGAGTGAGTGTGTTATGCTGGTCAGATTCAACAGACCAAATATCCATTTTTGTATACAAGTGTGTTTGAATTAATTGTCTAGTCTTTTACTTTCTCTAATCATGGAAGGAGGAATGTGTCAATCTTTATTTTCCTGTTTTGGAAAAGTACAACTTCCTTCTTTTTTTGCTTCATTAATCTCTTTCTCTCTCTTTCTCTGTCCCTCTGTGAGCAGCAGGCATTGTGACTGCTATTGTCATTGATTTGATCTATGACCTGTTTGACAGAGTAAATCACTACACACACACACACACCCACACATACACACACAATAAGAAAAGCTTCGGCAAATTCTATTCATTAACAGAAACACAGCTCAGAACATATTACACAGTTAGAAATCCTTCATGTTCTCATGTTGACATGATGTGATTTATTTTCCTGCCAGTGTAAGCATAATTTTCTGGTTAA
This sequence comes from Clarias laeviceps, assembly GCA_030014305.1. Taxonomy (NCBI): domain Eukaryota; kingdom Metazoa; phylum Chordata; class Actinopteri; order Siluriformes; family Clariidae; genus Clarias; species Clarias laeviceps. The sequence continues at coordinate 3,983,725 of JAQMYJ010000007.1, read as the reverse complement.
TGCTGGCGTACTGTTCATTCCATTGGGCATAGGGCATTTTCTGGGAGCAAATGAACTAATGTGAGCAGAGCAGCACAACGAAGAATTTGACACTTTATGCTTGCCATATACTGAGACCCCCTGTTAGCACAGACGCAAAGCCACAATGGGGCTGACTTCAAGCACAGGCTCAAAATATTGTTCCCGCCCCCCCCATCATAACTCAATTAAATACCATATCTCCAAAACATCTAACATGGGTTCCTTATCTGTCATCCTGTCCATCATAATAGCAAACAAGAAGGGGCTCTGAGCCGATCCTTGATGCAGACCCACCTCCACCTTGAACTCTTCTGTCGTACCTACAGCAACATCTCACCATTGTCTTACAGCTCTCATACATGTCCTGCACCCCTCTAACATGCTTCTCTGCCACTTCATACTTCCTCATACAATACCACAGCTCCTCTCTCGGCACCCTGTCATATGCTTTCGCTAAATCTACAAAGACACAATGCAACTCCCTATTACCTTCTCTGTACTTCTCCATCAGCATCCTCAAAGCTAATACAGCATCTGTTGTACTCTTTCTAGGTATGAAACCATATTGCTGCTCACAAATGCTCAATTCTGCCCTTAACCTAGCTTCCACTACTCTTTTCTGAAGCTTCATGGCATGGCTCATCAGCTTTAATCCTCTGTAGTTGCCAAAGCTCTGCACATCTCCCTTGTTCTTAATACATTTCTCCTCTGGGATCCTCTCGCTCTCCAAGATCCAGAAACTCTACTGCCACCTCTCCTAAGCACTTCCATACCTCCACAGTTATGTCATCAGGACCAACTGCCTTTCCACTCTTCTCTTTAACGCCCTCCTCAACTCACTCTAGTTTATCATTAACAAGTAAAATGTAAAATAAATAAAAAATGTTGTCAGATAGTCAGTTATTCCTTGGTAAGGTTTTTTTTCTCCTTGCTAAGACAGGCTTTTTTCTTTTTTTGGTCATCTTACAACTTTTCTATGAAATTGAGATCAGAGCTTTATGAGTATTGGCAGCTCCAAGAAGTTCACTTTGTGGTATTAAAGTGCGATTCAATTTCAACTTTGGTCTTAGAATGTCGCTTAAATATTTCTAGATCGAACTGCACCAGTCCCTTCCCCAGCAAAACACCTCCACAACATGATGCTGCCACCCTCATGCTTCACATATCGGGTAGTGTTATTCAGTTCAGACATTGTGGCAACTATTACAACTAAACAGTTTATTTTTGGATCATCTGACTGGAGATCAGTCCTCACCTGTAAACATTGTATGGCCACATGGCCATAAAGGATTCTTTTAATAATAGTGAATGTAGTTACTTTGATACCTACTGTACCCCTTGCTTCCACCTAACACGATTTTTTGGTTGACAAAACGTTTTAATGATGTTACAGACATTGAGACACCATTGGTTTCAGATTGTTTTTGAAAGTTGATAAAATGAGGTCAGAACAACGTCGAACAAATCCCATTAGTATAATATACATAAATGAGTCAAAAATTATCTGCACTCCGGTTATATTGTTGTCTTATCAGCACTTTCCGATCTCCCCGGAAAGTCTCCCCAGTCACTGCTGTGCAGGTATAAATGTGCTACACCAGTTCACACTTTTCAATCTTTTCAGTCCACATTTTTTGTGGTCTGAGTGTATACCTTGTGCCGAAACAACTCACGGAAGAGCATAAACAGAAGCATTTGGATCTGAAAATAAAATTGGGATTGACACTCTAAGGAATGTGAAAGTTTCTTAAACAGGTGACGAGAAACAAATTCTTCCCTACGAGTTCAAGAGTAAACAGCATAGTTTGTAACCATCCTCAATCACCAACCAAGAACAAGTTAAAAAAAAAAAGGTTCAACAAGCTGTAGTTAGACTTCGGAGGACCGCTATCAGAGGGTGTCAACATCTTTCATGACAACGCACGTCTGCACACTTCTGCCCACACTGTCGACACTCTGGAAAGACTTTGTTTTGAGGTGTTAAAGCATCCTCCCTATAGAGATGATCTCACACTGTCAGACTTCCACCTGTTTGGTCCCCTGAAAGAAGCCCTATGAGGATGAAAATTCACTTCTGATGAAGATGTGAAGACAGCGGTGTGTCCGTCGCTCACAGCTCAGCCTAAAACATTTTTTAATGAATGAATACAAAAGCTTATTGACAGATAAACAAAGTGTATTGGAAAACAAGGAGATTATGTCGATGATCTATATGTCTCTTCTAAATGTTTAAATAAAATAAATTCTACAGCCAGAATGCGGATAATTTTGGACTCACCCTAGTCCGGTTCATCTAATATGGTACGTTTGCACAATATTATTAACGCTATAGTGCAGGAAGTTACCGTAGTAGAACCAGGTAAAATAGTGTGGTACATGTATTGTATCAACAAATAAGTACCATGGTACTAATTTCTTACGGGGACACCTTTGCATTAGTCTCACGTTGGTATTTTTTAACATCTTGTCAGTGCTTTTTCTGTGATTGCAGCTTTGAATGACATCTCATTAAAACATTGACGTAATAATATCAATTACTTAAAATAAATTTAATTAATTAGTTTTTATTTGGGTAGCACATGAAAAAAAATTGACAGTCTTACAGAGCAGCTTCCCAGAAATCTAGATGCAGATTTATATTTAGAATCCAGTAGCCAGAGGTAAGCCTGAGGCAAAAGTGGTAAGGAAAAACTTGTTGAGATAAAATAAGGAGGAAACCACGAGTCAAAAGGAAACTTGTTCTCTTCTCCATGGCACGGGATCGTGGATTCATGAATTATTACTGTTTAATAATTGTGTGGTGTAAAGTCAAACAGTAGACTACTGACGGTGTCAAAAGGACGGTCAGTACACTTGGTCTTTATATCTGTGGAAGTATAGAGTTATAAGTCAATCAGGATCCTATAGTGTTATAATGTAAAGGTCAATGTGCCGCGGAAAAGGAAAGGCGCTGACGTGTGATTGCATGTAGCATCAGCCTCTTAACCACATAATGAGTTCAGGTAAACTCCACCCCTTTTTGCTTCAAACTCTCGCATCTCTTAGTGACAGATGCCTACCAGTGCGTACGGGCAGAAAAATTATAGAACATCATATTCATAATTATAAAACCAGTGTCTAATGTGTTCTCCTTTAATGGGGGCCAAATGTCTCAGACAACAGAGCAGCGGCAACAGACCGCGTTTCAGCCTTGGGATACTTTCACAGCACCACTAGCTTTTCTCCACTGTGTGTTCTTTGTTCCTGTTGAGAGGCATGGTGGAGCATTGCATGGTTCTGGGAACTTCGACAGTGAACATAATTGTCATCACAAAATCATTTAGCTAATTATGACCCTTCATTCATTCGCTCTAGGCGCTTTGACGACGGGAGTTAAAAATGCTTTGAGTTAATTGAGGTTTTAAGGAGTGAACAAAAAAAAAGTCCAAATAATCACCAGCAGCACAATCCGATGTCCAGGAGTAACATTAAATCTAAAAAAAAAAATAATATTAACACATTTACACCTTTGCAGGGTTGATTGAGTGTGCATGCACTCTCAATCAGGCCCCCGACGTCGACACCAGCGCCATCCCACCTGCATATCGAGACCTGGCTGAAGTATTCTGCAAGAGAAGAGCCACCCACCTACCACCTCACCGCCCATACGATCTGGCGATCGAACTTCCCCCCCGTGGTCACCTCTACTCCCTGTCGGCCACCGAGACACAAGCGATGGAGGAGTACGTCGCCAGTGCCCTGCGCCATGGTACCATCCGGCCCTCCTCATCTCCTGCGGCCGCAGGTTTCTTCTTCGTGAAGAAGAAAGGGGGGGAACTCCGTCCATGTGTCGACTATCGGGGGCTTAACAAAATCACCATCAAAAACCGACATCCGCTGCCACTCACCAACTCAGCCCTGGCCGCCCTCTCTGGTGCCACCATGTTCACTAAGTTGGACCTCCGGAGAAAACGGCATTCATCACACCAACCGGACACTACGAGAGCCTGGTCACACCTTTTGGACTCTGTAACGCACCCTCGGCCTTTCAACAGTTCATCAATGACGTCTTGAGAGACATGTTAGGTCGATGGGTGTTCGTCTACTTAGACGATATCCTCATATATTCACACAATACCGAAGAACACATCCAGCACGCCCGGGCTGTACTTAAGAGATTGCTCGCTCACCAACTGTACTGTAAGTTGGAAAAATATGCCTTTCACAAGCATTCCACCACGTTCCTGGGTTTTGTCATCTCGCCCCAGGGTGTGGCCATGGACCTGCAGAAACTGGAAGCTGTTCGTCATTGGCCCCTACCCAGAACACTCAAACAGCTTCAACGGTTTCTTGGGTTTGCGAACTTCTATCATCGCTTTATCCGGGGCTACAGTACAGTTGCAGCACCACTCATCGCATTGACCAGGCCCTCGTCTCAACCTTTCCGACTCACCACCGCCGCCATCTCTTCTTTCCAAGAACTATGTCACCGCTTCACCACCGCTCCTATCCTTCTTCACCCGGATGCC
>JAQMYJ010000007.1:3956132-3974537 GCA_030014305.1 Clarias laeviceps | reverse complement strand
AAATTTATTAAAAATCTTTGCTCGTCTTGCGGAACACTCACAAACCGCGTTACTCGCAATCCGAGGTTTCACTGTATCATTTTCCTTCCACTTCACAATTATGTTCCACTTTGTGTTGGTTAGTCTTTGGCTGCTCCTATCAAGGGGTCACCACAGCAGACCATTCAATCCGCACAATAACTTGGCACAGGTTTTTATGCCGGATGCCCTTTCTGATGCAACCCTCCCATTTTATCCAGGCTCCCCGAGCATCCAGTGGCTGGGGTTTGGGCAGTGGCTGGGAATTGAACCCAGGCTTTCCGCATGGCAGACAAGGGACCTACCACTGAGCCACCAATGCACTTTGTGCTGGAATTTCACATAAAATCACAATAAAATACATGAACGGTTGGGGTGGTGGTGGGCGGGGGGGGGGGCGGGGTTCAGTTACTTTTGCAAGAAACTGAAATTGAGAATCAGTGTTATTCATTTCACTGGTGGTGGTGTTATAGTTATGATTCTGATCAGTGTATACAGTAAACTGAACAGCACTTTCATTTTTCAGTTATTTAAACTCAGCCCTGCTGTACTTTTAAATATCACATGTGCAGACATTTTCCAGGTTATAATTTTCAAGTTTCAGCATGATCACAAATTGGGTAAAGTGTCATATTTAATAAAAAAAAAAAAAATGCACACACAGAATATTGTTTCGAAAGAAAAACCTGTGAATTTAGTCACTGCAGCATTGATATAATCCATCCTCTTTAGGACCAATTAGGCAATAAAACCCAGCTTTCTCCAAAAACACCAGATGGATGTTACAGGATCTAAGTACTGTTTCTTCCAGAAGAAGCCTACTTGTCTACTTTTTTTCCTGTCAATCCAACTGTCATAACTTTTATGGTTAATGTTGTATCTAATGTGCTATACTGCATGCGTACACTCATACTCAAGTGTTTTTTTTTTATATATATTTTTTTTTAAGAATGTATTTATCTGCAAGCTGGCAGTCAGAGCGTTCCGGAGAACACGAAGTCCAATTTAGCGAGCGCGCTTCAGTGGCATTACGATTCACCCGTCAGATAAATAAACAAAGCAACAACCTGCTAGCCATGCTCTCTTATTTATTGATCTTATTAGTTCGTTTGGATGTAGGGTTACTGAGCGTGTTTCTGTGTCTGTGAGGAGAGAACGAGTGTTAGCTAATGCGTCATTCAAATCTCTAAACACAGCACTATTACGGAAAGCCCAGTGCATCAGGAGACAATTTATGCCGTAGAAGCTTGAGGTACATTTTCCTTTAAGTGCTCTGTAATAGACAATAGACACTTGCGATGGTGTTTCATAATAGATGCTCTGTCATCTCTGTCATCTATCAGCCTTTGTTAGAGTGTATTTTACTTCAGGGGACATTTCAGCCAGTTAATTCACACCAGTCGTCCAAATATTGGCCCATAATCATTTGATATTTAGCCAGTAATTAAGCAGTGTGTTAGGAAAAGTGCTACCACGCGGCGCTGGTCCTGGCAGACGCGATCGTTCTCAGTAGTGACAGAGGAGACAGCATTATGACAAGGTATCAAGAGGGGATTTTTTTTTTTCTTTCCAATTCTTCACGACAAGGTTCCTCTTTATCCTTAAACTGTTGTGCACTTTGTTTGCGCTCCAACACTGGTGGTAATACAAAGGGCTTCCCTCAGAGAGACGTTCTCATTCAGAACAGTTCATCACTCCAGCGTTGACGCTGTCGCTTAACTCGGCCTTGATGTGACAAGGCTGTCGTGGGAGAATGCTGACAGCTCCAACACTTCCTTTTCTTGTTCTGTCTCATCTCTGCCACTGAATGGATTCAGCCTCCGCGGAGGTTTTTTCCGAACGCTCATGCGCTAGCATTAAAAATCGTGTTTCAAACGAGCCACTTAGTTGGCGGAGAGGCACCCGAAAGTGGTTTGGACAAAGTGTGAATCTGAGCGTTTGTTTGTGTTCTCAGCAGGGGAACTCTGTCCAATGATTCCTGCTGTTTTAAAAGCCCCGCTGAGACAATTTATCAAACAAGCCATCACTTAAAGAAAACCAGAAAACTTATTTTTTCCCCAATAATAGACAATGATCAGGTTTGAGAGAGGAAATGCAGGCTTGGAAAAAGTAGTGAGATATTTGATTTAAATATAAATACAAATAATGCCCCAGCACTGGTAAGTTGCCACTGTTGAGTCCTTGAGCAAGGCCCTTAACCCTTTCTGCTTCAGGCTTCGCTGTATCCTGGCAGACCCTGCACTCTGACCCCAGCTTCCTAACTGGGATTTGCACAAAAATCATTTCACTGTGCTGTAAGGTACATCTGACAAATAATTAATTATTAAAGCGCATTAGTATACAGCGGTAACTCGGCATACGAATGCCGCACATTAAGAACTGAGATTTTGCAAGAAACCAAACGCCGGCAGAGTTACGCATATATCCGGTAGCCGTTAAAAACATGTTTAAACTGGAAGGCCAGGCGAAGGGAGTTTACATATTTTGCACTGTTTTTGCATGTTGTGCAAGATTTAGTGAAGAGACAGCACCATGAATGTTAGCAAGGACAGTAGCAAGAAGAAAAGTGATCCACTTTTAGTTTGGGTTTTAAAGCAGCCGGTGCCAAGAGGAATCATAAATTAAGGTTAGGTGAGGTTTAATGTCTACTTCATATTTTACCTCCTCATTTCCATGTCTTTTCTAAATGTTTTGATTGTTTTTATTAGCAATATTGGTAATATTTTTGGGTGGCTGAAACGGATTATCTACATTTACATAATTTCCTATGGGGAAATGCGTTTAACAGTTACAAATTAAAAGTTACAAATTGATGAACCTCAGCCCATCATGTGTCTGCTGCAACGTTCAAATGACATCAGTTGGAGAAGAATGAGGGGAGCTTATGGCCATGATCTTGGCTGAATGACACCTTCCTACTGAATATAGTCACTGCCTACATAACCTTCCTGGTCTCTCCTCTCTGAAAGCTACTGCTCCTGGAGGTGGAACTGGTGTCTAGAGTGCTTGTTGACAGGGAAAGTAGGGTGCCCACAATCAACAACCTGATCAACTCTATGCGACGGAGATGTGTTGCACTGCGTGAGGCAAATGGTGGCCACTCCAGATACTGACTGGTTTTCTGAAACCCCCCCAATAAGGCAAAACTGTGCAGTGTGGCCTTTTATTGTGGGCAGAAGGAGAAGCGCTCACCAACACAGATTTAGACAGATTTGTGAACAATATTTGAGAGTAATGTGTCTTTTGTGTATGTAGAAAATGTTATAGATCTTTGAGTTCAGCTCATGAAAAATGAGAGCAAAAATAAAAGTGTTGCCTTTATATTTTTGTTCAGTGTATAATGGCTAAATTTAACTTAACTTAAAATTTCTTCACATATGATCTCCTTCAACCGGTAATGATTCTCTGACACCACCTTGTCTGGTCTCCTAGCAAGTCCTGACCCTGACCACTGACTTCTTGTTTTCCAGATGGCAATTAGAATGAGTGCATTCTTGATACTGGTTGGTGTGGCTGTGTGGGTTTGTGATAACCTTAAGTCTTAAGAGACCCATTATTACGAACAATATTACATTCAGGAAGGGAATCTGTTTATCTAGTGCTACTTCCATCATAAATTAAATGTGGTCAACTAACAAATTGATGTAGTAAGTAAACTCTTTAATAGGATGTATCGTCCACCAAACAGATGATGTGAGGCGAGGGATGGGGCACTGGCAAGGGCAATGTTTTCAATTTTCAAGTTTGGTGAAACCAAAGATCCTGATGGCACAGTCTCAATCTTCCAATAGTACACACCATTACAAACAAAACAGGCTGAATTAAAGCAAAACTTAAAAGTAATGATTTGGTCCATCACAGGAGACCAACTTCCTACCATGTGCAATCTCAGTCTCTCTAATCAACTCCACAGACTGTTTTTTATTCTTCAGTGCATGTTGGTTTTTCCCCCATCAATGGGCATAAAACGTAAGCCAAACACTTTGCCATGTTGTAAGCGATACTCCCAATACATGGTATAATGGGGCGCAGTGGAGCTTCTTTTAATGGATTTTTGGCAAATCATACCATGTTGGGACCTCCTCAGATGTTGGTAGATATGCTGGTGGAGTCGGTAAAATACTGAATTATCATTTGAAGCCCCAGGTTGAGTGTAAAAACATCAAGCAATATTCAGTACAAGTATTTAAGTGTTGTCTAACCCCTGATGTAACATTCATGTGGTATCAGTGATCCTGCCTACAAGTAATCACATCAATATATAGCTACATGAAGTATTTCCGACAACATACAGGCAAATTAAGCACAATCTGCACAACTTTAAGTAAATTTACATCAGTAGACCTAACCAAATATATTTTTTTGTATGACTTTATTTGCTAAACTTACTTGTGCCCTGAATTCTCCAATACTTTCTGCCTAATTTGGTCATTTCACCAGGCGGTTTTCATGTGACAGCTACGAGCTACCGAGGATGAGGGCAAGTGGGTGCTTCCAGGTGCCATCTCCTCTCTTTCATATACATGAGCTCACAGATGCCAGTGGTTAGCTAGTGTCACAACATGGCCAATTCTTCTCTCATGGATTCGTACACTTGTTTAAGTGTGTATGTTGATTCACTAGAGACTGTTGTAGACACATGGTTTAAATAGTCCAAAAATAACATGGCCAATTCTTGCGAAACTTCTGAAGTGAAAAGTCTATGTTACATAATATAAGTAATTTGAGGGCTGTTCAAGTCAAACTGGGACTTGTGATGAAATTTTTCATAGACAAAAAAAAGAAGACTTCAAGCACAGTATGTTGATGAGACTCAAAGCTGCGGAATGATGCAAACATTTGAAAGAATGCCGTATGCCCATGAATGACGGAGGTGGCTTGGAACCCACTGTAGTCATCCCTGATCCTTGATAATAAAGAAGAGACACATGTGTCTGTGGGAACTGCTGAAAGAATATCTTCCACAGAAACGTGTGCCACATCCCCCATACAGTCCTCACCTTGCTCCAAGCCAATTTCACATGTTTGGGCAATTAAAGGAGTTCCTGGGAGGCCAGCGGCCAGATCATTGCTCCTTTGCACTGAGAAAACTTTCTACCTTGATGGTATCCAAGCAATAGTAAAACACTGGGATTAATGCATTAGTCTAGCAGGGGATTATATAGAGAAATAATGGGAGTGTTTACGCTCATAACTTTGTTATTCTGCACATATTCATGCAGCTTTTTAACTTGAATGCCCCTACATTTTCACCCTTTAAACTTGCCAAGTGCACTTCAGTAATATATTTGGAAGATTGTAATGGAGACTTGCCCTTGGCTGGGTGTCCGCTTCTTTCAGGATTCTGGAGCGTTTACTGGCGGCATGATGGCTTAGATCCAGGTTTGATTCGATAGAGTTTGTATGTTCTCCCGTCATGGAATTTGCCTGGTGGGTTTCTTCAGTTTCCTCCCACAGTCCAAAGACATGCAGGATAGGCTAATTGGTGTTGCCTGTAGTGTGTGACTGACAATCGGGCATCGAGCTGGCAACCTGACCTCTTAAATAACTTCCACAAAGGTAATGAATATACCTGGAGACGAGTAGGTATGTCGCCCAATGGCACGTGGACAGAGCAAAATACCAAATTTTTAAAAATATTATTATTATTGTTTTTTTTTTATTGTTATAGTGGAATTTTATTAATGCATTTTTCTTCTATTTCTGTGGGTTAAAACATTGTCTAACAAACACAATATACTGGAAAAAGATGTTTTGGCTGGTGTTAAAAAAATTCCTAAGTACCAGCACTCCAACCTTCATAATTACTTTGTGCGTGCGTGTGTGTGTGTGTGTGTGTGTGTGTGTGTGTGTGTGTGTGCGTCTCACTGCATTGCATTGTGCTTCTCTGTTTTTTCCTACAAACTAAGCCACACTTGTTTGTGATCAACTGGTGGAAAATTAGTTCTGCAGCATTTTAAAAGCTAGATGCTCAGTTCGGATTATGCTTGGGATCTGCCAAATTAACAACTTAAACGATAACATGGGAACTGTTTAAGAACTTTTGTTTACAAGATTAGAGTATTTATAAGCTTCCTGAGCAGCGAAAAAGGCAGGGAGAGAAATAAGCTCTGAGAGAGAGAGAGAGAGAGATGGTGGTGGTGTTAACGGGGACTGTATAATAGGCATCTGAATCTGTTCATGCTGACGATATCAGTCACACACACACATACACACACACCTAAGTCACACGTCGATCTGGCAAGACCATGAATGCAAAAACATGCATGAGACCTTACACTCCTCACTTGTACATTTTTCATGCTGTACAACTGGCACGCACACAGACACACACACACACACACACAAAACACAACAAAATGTGAACATGAAGATCCGAACAGAGCAGCCTGTCTGTCTGTTTTGGCAGATAACACGAGGCATATGATCAATGACTCTGCCAAAAAATTGTCTTCAGACAATTCTGGATTGTCTGAAACAGCTTAGAGTGTGACAAGTCATGTGTAGGCAATCTAGACGAGTGTGTGTGTGCGTTTAACACACTGCAGATTGTTCTTACCCATATTAAAACCTCAGCTTATTGCTTTGAAAGGTCACCAGAGCCTTACCGTATTTGTAGTATCAGGCAGAAGTGAGCCTGGTCCATTTGAAAATTTTTACAGTACTACAGAACTATCCTTACAAAAGAAATGACACATGATTCCGTGACTTTATATATTTGCCCTGTGAGCCTAATTTGCATGTCTTCGGACTGTAGGAGGGAACCGGAGTGCCCAGAGGAAACCCACCAAGCACAGGGAGAACATGCAAACTTCCATGTACACAGACACCAAGGCGGGAATCGAACCCCGACCCTGGAGGTGCAAGGTGACAGTGCTAACCACTGAGCCGCCTGTTATACTAATTAATATGAACATTATATCTTTCCTCTGGTGAACAAAGTTGAACCAGACATTACTACATACAAATAGACATATATGGTAAAACATGTAATAATAATAATTATAATAATAATAATAATAATGTATATATTTTATTGCGAAATGTTTGATGGCTACAATACTTTTTACTCTATCACACTGTTTAATGTGACTTACAATCAAGGCCATAAATATTGGGACACCAACTTTTTAACTGTCTACTAAAGTATACTGAAATTCAAAATATTAATTAATTATAGTGAATATAAGCTAAAATGCAAATTTTCAGTTTTAAGTTTAAAGATGAACCATGTAATAATTACACGTTGTATATGCTTGACTGCTCGGCTGTCTCATGGCCAGGTTATTACCTTATTGTTTCACACACAATTAGGCAGATAAAAGGTTTAGAGTTCATTTCAGAATGTGACAGTTGCGTGTGTAATCTGTTCTTCTCACCTCTCCCTCAGATGTCCAAAGAGCAGTCACTGCCAGGCCATCATTAGGCTGAAAAAATCCAAACAAACCCATCTGAGGAACAGCAAAAAATACCATCGGTGGCCAAAATCACTATTTGATGCATTCTTAAAAAAGAAAGAAAGAAAGAAAGAAAGAAAGAACACACTGGACCTGAGCTGAGGAACATCGTGTGGCCTGGGAGACCATGGAAACAACTATGTTAGGAGACAGAAGAATTATTTCCTTTGTGAAGAAAAAACTATTTTAGAACATTTTCACAACGGTCGAAATACTGTATTTCTGTGTCAATGTCAATGAAATATTTGAACAAAGTAATACTATTTACCCATAAAATATTTGAAAGCCTCTACAACAGAAAGACCAGATAAGAATTTGCCATCGTTACCCCTTTATAGGCTATGGAAAAGGATGAGGGTCACCATAAATGTTTATTTAAGCTCTTTTTTTCTGAGAATTCAGAAAAAATAATTAAAAAGAAAAAGAAGAAAAAATTTAAGTCACCTTTATTTAAAAAAAATCTGGTTTGTCTCCTGATTAAGAGGTAAAGATGAAAGAAAAATATACAAAGCACACCATTTCATTTTATAGCGTTGTGCCTACAGCCTCCTATGAAATTGGTTTACTTGTATTTATTGATGATATAAATGCTGCTGACAAAAGCAGCAGGATGAATTCTGAGGTTGAGGAAAATTCTTTAAAACTTGCCACTTCAAAGTACAGATGGACCTGAAATCCTTTTTTTTTTTTTTTTTTTAAAGCAACCCAAAAGTTTTAATGGAATGTTCTGCAAAGGGCAAGTCAATCATCTAACCTAAATCCAACTGAGCATATATTTCACTGGCTGAAGGCTAAACTGAAGGTACATTACTCCAAAGTACAATATAGGCATAAGTCAAGACAAATGTAGTAAAGACCTGGCAGAGCATCACCAGGGACGAAACTCAGAGTCAGGTGATGTCAGTGGGTTGCAGATTTCTGGCAGAAATTCACTGCAAAGGTATCTGCAGCCAAGTTTATATTTTATTTAGTTTTTCCCCAAAAGCATCAACTAATTCCCTGCACCAAGCAAGGAAAACAATTAAGGAGATCAACTTGTGAATGTCGGGGGAAAAAATCATGTTGGTTGTGGCTGTGTGTACATAAGAAAACCAATTCTTAGTGAAACTTATCAGAAAAAGGGATTCAGTTGGAGCAATGAAAAAAGATCATGTGGTCTGATGAGTCCAGATTGAACCTTTTCCAGAGCGATGCGTGTGTCAGGGCAAGAAGGGAAGCACATGAAGTGAAGCATCCATCATGCATAGTGTCCACTGTACAAGCCTCTGGAACCAGTGTTATGATCTGGGGTTGCTTCAGTTGTTCAGGTCTAGACTCAGCAATAGACATCTGGCAATAAAATGAAGTCAGCTGACGAGCTGAACGTACTGAATGATCAGGTAATCACACCTATGGATTTTTTTTTTCCCTCTGATGGCACGGCCATATTCCAGTTGTTCTAGAGCATAAGGAATCATTTTCAGCAAATGAATTGTTCAACAGTTTGTGTACCATAACCAAAGCTTAAGGCGGATAAATGGAATGTTAATTTGTGCAACCTGGTCAGGGTCGAGTTGGAGCTGATAAGACTGGATGTAAAGTGGGACAGCATAGAGAGGACATCAGTCCACTGCACAGCACCATGCACACACAAACTGCTTGAGTCCTGCTTTAAAAATTTTTTTAGAATATACAATATACAGTAAAATACAGTACATGGGTTGTATATATATAAATGAACAGGAGTTTGGGAAAAGCAGTTAAATTTTTAACTTTTTTGAATAATTGTCACATACTGTGAGACAAACATACATTGTACAAGTATCTACTATAAAACTGTCGTTAGAATATTTTAGTTTAAAATGAAATGTAATATGAGATGGTTTGCTAACATATTAATCAGATAAAAACACAAACATTACCAGTATTTTACATTAGCTAGAATTTGACATGCTAGTTAGCCAGTTATGTCTGTAATAAACGCTAGTCTAACCTGATGTTAGCGAAGTTCAGTGTAGTATCCAGCCACTTCTTTTCAACATTCTTTTCCAAAGTAGATAAAGTTCTTGCCATCTATTGAGTCAAAGTAAATACAGCATTTTTATTTATGAAAATCTTTGCTTATTCCAAGTCAGGTTATTGACTAAATAATGAATGAGACTTGAGTGTCAATTATATTTAGCAAGTGCAATCTTCCTAAAGGCTATCCAAATAAGACCAACCGCAGTCATCTTTAGTGTATCTGTCTGATCCCATCCAGAGCAATCTCACAGCAGGCTTTAGGCTATCATTGATTCTCAATGTAAATCCCTGCCTCTAATTAAATTATAACTCTGCCATATTTCAGAGAGAGGAAAGGATTGATTTTGAAGGAAAGTCAGCATACGCCAGTTTCAAAGGAGAACAAGAGTTATAAGGAGGTAAATTAACAGTTTGAATATTTTGTGACTTTGAATCACAACCGTTTTAAAAATAACAAATGCCAAAATTATACATTAAAATTGAAAAAAAAATTGGGTGATTTTTCAAAATGCTATAACTCAACCTGCCACTCCAACCCCTCCCCCCATCCCCCCCACACCCCACTGCATTAATCAGCCTCCAGTGTTTAACATGGTTCAGCTGGCAACAAGTTATTTAACACTAACTAATTGTCATACAAACATGTCAGAAGACATATCCTGAGATTGTGGCATGTTAGATGTTACTCTGTTTCAGAAGTGTTAAAATATTGTACATCAAACAAAGAAAACAACTTAGGAGATTGCTGCAACCAGCTAACCAAAAATGTGTTACGAGCTGTAAAACACATGATTAAGACCTACTGGGATAGTGTTGAACCATCATCCTTGAGAAAGAAATGTGGTAGAGAAAAAAGATCACTTAAGCATTTGGAGAAATCATATTGTTAAAACAACTACAGTATAAATCAATATTTACATTAAGGATGTTTACTATGTTTAATAGTGAAAGTAAAAGCATGTCAGCTCTGCAGCCTTAAGAACATCACTCATCAGTGAGGCTAATCAGAAGTAACGGCTTCAGTTTGCTAGGGAACATAAAGAATGGACTGTAATGGCCTCCGAGTGGCGCAGTGGTAAAGTGACCTCTCGTAGCCGGAGGTGTAGAGAGAGCTGATTGGCTAGGCTCTCTCACAGGGGAGGGATGAGAGGTACTTGGTGCTCCCACATTAATCACGGCTCTACGGCCAATCGGGGCGTCTGTGAGCTCGCGCAAGCGGAAGGAGCGGATAGCGCTGTCCTCCGAGTGTGTTACGCCGCCCCCAACGGTGCGTGAGCGAGCAGTTGCGGTCGGCTGGAAACATGTGATAGTCTTCGGCCCTCCCGATTGAGTGGTAGTAGTAGCCTTAATGTGGGAGCCCCCTAGCGACGGGGAGGAATTGGACACGACTAAATTAGGGAGAAAATCTGTGAAAAATCCAAAAAATAATAATAAGAAGAAGAAGAAGAAGAATGGTATATAAAGCAATAGACAAAATATTTTGCCGAACTTACCCTATCCCACCAGGGTATGTGGTCGGATGAGTGTGATGGGTACATCAGGGTAAGAAGAGAGATGGATGAAGCGATGCACCCATCATGCCTAGTGCCTATCATACCAAGCCTGTGTGGGGGATGTTATGATCTGGGTTTACTTCTATAAGTCAGGTCTAGGTTCAGGAATGTTATGTACCCACAAATTGAGGTCGGCTGATGACCTGAATATACTGAACTTTTTTCAGGCTTTTCCATCAATGGATTTTTCCTTCTCTGATGGCTTGGGCATTTTTCCAAACTGACGATGCCGGGATTCATGGGGTTCAGATTGTGAGCATGAGACATCATTTTCAAACATGGATTGGCCACCACAGAGTCCAGACCTCACTGAGAATCTGTGCTGGAGAAGACTATACACAGCAGTCTGACTCTCCCATCATCAATACAAGGTCTTGGAAAACATTGTGACATTGCATGCACTTATCGAAATGATGTCATAGCTGTAATCAAAACAAAAGGCGGTCTGACAAAATATGTGTGCGCCATGTTTTTTTGTTTTTTTTTTTCAGTTTGTTTTTGGCCAGGCATTAAGTCCAATAAAGTGTAGGTTCCCATTGTGCTGCCAGGGCATGACCTGTTCACTGGACCTGTTGGGGCGTGCTGTGGTGTCCGCCACTGGGACATTAGGGACGAATCCTTAGGGTGGTGTGGGTTTTGGGACGGGGCCTCCATCAGATTATCAGATTTGTTTGTCTGGCACACTCCATTGATCCTCAGTTCGATTGAAATCTGGGTATTCTGGAGGCTGGATTAAAAGCCTTGAACTCTATGTTGTATAAACTCCATACATGGCTTTGGCTAACCAGAGTGATACCTGTCCATCATGGGCAGAATTGACCTTAATCAGTAGTTTGTGCAACTTTTGTGCAGCTTTTCTGTGGGAACGAACTGGACGGGTGGAACAAACACTTCCCCATAGGCATAAACGAGACCTAGGTGTCACCAGTTTACTGGTATATAATTGGTAATCAATTGACCTGGCTGGATTTAGTAAAAATCTGAAAATGGTGTTTATCTCATTTTGCTGCAAAACTGTTCAAATATTCCAACTACACACTGTACATCCGCACTCGCAGTGACAACCAATAAAATGTGCAGTATGTCCTATTTCCTTTGCTCTGTGTTGTTGCTATTAGAGAACATAACCCCAAATACCCCCTAAAGTAAAAACATTGTGAAAGCTTTTTTTTTTTTTATTTCTAAGCCATTTGACATGATAAAATGGAACATAACCCAGTTTACTCTGAGAGTCTCATATTGTGTGCAGTAGCCAGATATCTATATGTTTAAAAATAGCACTTGTTCCACAGAGAGTTCCTTTACTGCCTATGGCCAGCCTCCTGGACACAACATGCCTCAACCCTCGCATGCTGTTTTCATCTGTGGACCAGATCATCCTCAGTGGCCCCTAGTGATTAGAGCTCCATCAGCTGGGTCTGTCCCGGGTGGAGGAGTTCAGCTAAGACAGACAGACTGCACTTCCAGTGCACACGTTCCCTCTGGTTGCCCTGCCCTTCTGTCCACAGCTTTGGGACTTAAACACATGCTGCTCCAGACTGCGAGAGAGATAGTGTAGAGAGAGAGAGAGATTGCATTTGACTTCAGAACTGGTAAATCGGAGCCCGGAACGGTATTGCATGGGATGTCCTGATTGGAATTACAACTATTATTATTATTATTATTATTATTATTGTTGTTTTAAATTATCTAATATATTTACGTTTATTTAAGTAATTGATTTAGTCATGTCACTATAGCTCTGTGTGTGTGTGTGTGTGTGTGTGTGTGTTCATGCTCATGCCAAGTGTAAAGAATGCCAAAGCCCATAATGAATTTAGATAAGGATTCTGTTGGGCAACCACTCTAAAACAAATCGATAACCAAAGGCAGCAATTATTTTCATGGCTTTATCCCTTATACATAATTGATTGTCCATAAATAAATAAATAAAATAAATAAATAAATAAATAAATAAATAATTTGTGTGCGTGAATGGTTGAAACCACTGATGCTGTTAATTAAACATTCTTTTGTTTAAGCATTAAGGGTGTGTCTCACAAGGGGTAACACACACACACACACACACACACACACACACACAAGCCCACGCTGCCACTGTTATCTTTAAGCACAGCAAAATCGCTTTCCTAATGATTATCTCTCCCCATAGTGAGCTTTTTTATCCGCTTTAGATGTGTTTTCTTGCCTCGGTTCAGATCTGCCAGGAGCAATTACTTCAGCTGTGAAAGGAGGTGCTTTTAGGCAGAAAAAATAACATTATCTGTTTACTGATCAATGCTTCTGCTTATGGGTGTGTGTGTGTGTGTGTGTGTGTGTGTGTGTGTGTGTGTGTGTGTGTGTGTGTGTGTGTGTGTGGGCATGTGCTTGTCCCTGTGCAAACACCGGCATGTTATTGTCACTGTGGCTTTTACATGCTTTTTTTTTTTTTTTTTTTGGGAAAATCACACACTTGCATTTGAATTCAAAATGGCAGCCTGGTGGACGTCACTGAGAATTTACACGTGGAGGAGAATGTTTCCCCTCTGTACTGTAGACACATATACGTGAATAACACCTTCATACTGTATATGAGGCAGTGAGTAAGGATTTATAGTCGACCATAGAGGTGGACTGTGTGTGTGTGTGTGTGTCTACAGTGATGATTAACAACAATATTATAGAGGACATTTCTAGGATAATATTTTTTTACTAGGATGATACATTTTAAGTGCACGAGACGAGTGGCTTATGCTAATGAGAGATAAATAAAACACCTTGATTACCCCAGACTGAGGAGTAATATAGACAGAATCCATCACATCATACATGCAATAATCATACGATACATGCTGCACACCGGAACTAAAGTATAGAGTGAAATATTTGCGAAGAATAAATGATTCATTGTTCGCTGCTGTCATTGCAGGCTACAGCCTCTTGCTCGAAAGCCAAATAAATAATAAGGCGCACCTCTAACGGTCCCTCTGGACACACGCCTGGTTAAGTGCTTCTCCACCCAATGCATCGCCTACTGCAACAGCGGATTTCTTCAAAACATGGAAACCTCACTCTCATCAGAGGAAACAATGAGGTTTTTTTTTTTTTTTTTTTGTCCAGATTGTACAGTATTTTGTTAAATCCACCTCCTAATGAACCATGGAAAGAAAACAAAGAAAAAAAAAAAGATGCGAAGAGATTTCCTTTTATGTACAGTATTGTTTTATTGTGTCAGCTTGCACTTTAAAGGTTCCTTTTTTTTTAAAGTCATGAATTTTAATCAGCATACACGACGGCAGTGTGGTGGTTAGCACTGTCGCCCCACACCTCCGCGGTTCGATTCCTGCCTCAGGGTCTGTGTGCATGGAATTTGCATGTTTTCCTCTGGCTTGGTGGGTTTCTTCCAGGAGCTCAGGTTTCCTCCCACAGTCCAAAGACATGCAGATTAGGCCAAATTTCGGATAGTGTACGAATGAGTGTGTGTGTGTGTGTGTGTGTGCTCTGCGATGAATGGGCACCCAGTCCGGGATGTACCCCACCTCGTGCCCTAAGTCTCCTGGCCCTCCGCAACCCTGTATACAAAACAAAGCAGTATAGATGATGAGTGAGTGAGTGACAGTACCGTGCAAAAGTCTCGACACCCCCCTCTCATTTTGTTATATCTTGCTTCCAAAAAGTCAAGCTTCCATATAATTTTAATGCAGTCTTGAGGAATAGTTCTCCAGGCTTCCTGAAGGACTTTTTGTCTTTCTGTGTTTTCAGTCCAGTCCCTGTACCTGAGCAGTTTTAGAAAAATGATTTTGGCTGGTAAGCCACACAGTGAACTATGAATGACTCAAGCATTGAAAAAAACATCTAACTTAAGGCATGAACCAGTGAGAAACAGGTGCAGATGATGACAGATGATCAGGTCGGTGATTAGTATACTGGTGATGCTGAATGCTGAGGGTTTGGAACAGACGAGAGGGGAAATGAGGTCGCTGCTGAGGTTGTTACATAAACAACCAATTTTTTAAATTGTATCTATAGGCACTTTGCAGCCTGTGACAGTAAAATGTGTTCCAATTTATTTACTTTAATCTACATCATTGAATGAAGAACCATATGAAAAAATGGAGGAGGGTGGGGGGGGGGTCAAGACTTTTGCACAGTCCTGTAAATACAAACCCGAAATTTTGTTTTAAATGTCCAAGACACTAATCTAAAGAGACAATGTGAGTTCAGTGTGAGTTTTTGGCTGACAGCACTGAGTGGATACATATGGGCAATTTTTTTTTATATTCTAGATAGAAATCAAATAGGTTTTCTGCAAATGTTTTTTTTGTTTTTTGTTTTTATTGAAAATATGAAGATCCATGACTTTGGCATTAGAAAAAAAAATGTCACTGGTAAATTTGCTGTGCAAAATTTCAAAAGAACTTGAGACACTGATAATATCCACCATAGACTTGATGAAAATGTTATATGGTCATCTTAATGTGACTTAATGAACAGTGTATCATTCAGCACATGTTTAAATATTTAGTACAATGCATCAATCAAACCCATGACCCATAGGTTGGTAGGTGACACCGTCCACCTTCTTCAACAAAATCCAGGTCATATACAGAGTACAGTACAGTATAATGTGTTCACTTTAAGAAATGAACAATTTACATTTGGCAGATGCCCTTATCCCGAGCAACTAACAATTAAATCATTTATAAAACTGAGGGTTAAGGTTCTAGGCTCAAGGGCCAAGCTGTGGCAACTTGGCAGTGCTGGGATTTGATCTCATGACCTTCTCAACAGTAGCCCAAGGTCTGAACCAGTGAGATACCACCACCCACCACGCCACCAGCAATTAAAGGTTAAATGGGCAAATTTCTGACGTTTCCTTAAAGTTGTCTCGAGACTATATTTTAATGAGTCTGAGTTGTGGTAAAATGCTAAATAAGATCTTGCCTAAAAGAATTGTTTGGTCTATCGCAAACCAAACAGATGGTTTGGAAATGTCAAGACGTTTTGAGGATCAGACACGGTTAAGTACTTTGACCCCAATCAAAATTCATAAATGAGAAAGGCTAGCACCACAAACAGTATGTTTTGCATATTATGTAAATGAGTTCAAATTCAAATGGGTGGAGCTTTTTTTGCATGAACAGGGAATGTGAGGTTTCATAATCTGTGTGGCCATATTGTTTATAAATATCATTCATTCATTTAGCTTTTATACTTCTTTTTCCTGTGGGGCCTATGCCAGCCCAAGAATCTTTATGAGGTGGGAACACCAATTAGGCTAATTTGCATATCTTTGAACTGTGGAAGGAAACCGGAGTTCCTGGAGGAAACCCACTAAGCATGGAGGGAACATGTAAACTCCATGCACATAGACCTGAGGCGGGAATCGAACCCGGATCCTGGAGGTGCAGTATGTCAAAAAAATCCTAGAAGTAGTTAAAAAATAATAATAAAAAGATTTGTAGCAACATAATCCAGGTGAAAACTACATTTTTACCAAAGATAATAATAATGATAATAATAATAATAATAATAATAGAAATCAGCTTAAAATGAAGACACTTTAATCTGGATTTAAAATGTTGCTTGCTTGTAATTCTCCTTCACAGTTTAGAGAAATCCATTTTTTTTCCTGATTAACTAGTAATCTGCTGCGCATTCATGCTGGTTTCAATTTTTCTTTCAAACTCGGGATCAATCAAATTACAGCCAGCAGGACACAACAGCTTCAACATCAGCCAGTTGATCAGCAGCTACACAAAAGCAGTGACCAAAACACGCAGCATCAATCCTCTTAGTAGCGGTAGGTTTGGAGTGTAAATTGGAAAGGAACACTAGAGGACACCGATACCTGTGTTCCTAATTTATTTACAACCTTTAGTTAAATGCACACACACAGTGTAAAAAAAACAAAAACAAAAAACATGACTATATTTGAGAATTTGTAATGGAACCATTCCGGGTGGGTCTCGTTCTAATACTCTGCAGAAATATATAAATACTGCTGAGCAAAATGAATTAATAAGACAATGTTTTGTACACATATCATGCACCATGTTTCTTTCACAAATGGGCTCTGAATGAAAAAAACCTGTCTCCATGGACAGCGTCCGTAAAAGCCTTATTGTTCCCATACTTGTTACGCCATGTTACTTGTCAGGATCTGTACTAGTTACAGATGCTTGCGGTGCTCTTATATAATTCAGCGCTACAACTCCACTAAGAATAGATGCAATCTCACCCTTATGCACTTCATTACTATTAAATAATGCTTCACAGGCTTAATGTCCCAGTCCGGGACAGAGCTGGAAGACATTTCCTAATCAGAGCTTGAACTATCAAATTGGGCCATGCCTTGGATTAGCATGGATGACAACATAAGCCAGACAATTGCCAAAACCAACAAATTAATCAGCATTACAGAAAGCCACCTGGTTGACGAGAAGCTCAAAGCAGTGGACAACACAGCAGTGCCCTATGGCCTCGCTGGCTAGAAAAAGTGTTCGGAGACGACAGATGGTGGTAGCGTCCCTATACTTAGCAACACACACACTCGTACACAGCATTGTGTTCACATTCTCAGTGCAACAGCCCGACTCCACAGGTGCATCAAGACATCCCACCTGGTCATAATCACCAAGAGCTAACAGGCTGGCCACTGAGGCAGATGATGACATGTCCAACAGTCTCCAGAAATCTTCTGAGAGACTGCCAGTCGCAGGAAACAGCATGTTGCACACATTCAGAGGGGGCAGTGCCACTGTCTTGGGCAATGCCCCATGAAGCCCATCTGGAGGATGCTTCCTACAAAGGGTGTGGACAAACTGAGCGCAAAGTCCTTTAAACATTAATCTTGTGTCCTGGCATTTCATCAACCTGTGCATTTACATGCAATATCTTCACCTGAGAAAATTGAGACAGCTAATGAGAGCAAATTAGCCGGATATGTTACAGGCACAGACATTCAAAACGGAATGAGGTGTTACTTCGAGTCTAATAATGGAAGCAATGAACATTCAGATAAGGAATATTATCCTATTCCACTGGCACAGTCATGACAGTGAAATCGTAGGAGATGGTATTACAATACCCGCAGGCGAAAGTTCTCTGAATTTAGATGGTGATTATTCATTATAATTACTATGGATGTTAAAATCAGATTTTACCCTCTGCCTGTATACCAGCATAACCTTCTTTTCACAGACTTTATTTACAACTGTAGGCATGTCAGGATGAGGAACACCACCACAGTTCCAGCTACAGCGGTACGATTAAATCTACAGAAGTTTAGGATCATGGGAAGTCTCATATACATACACATTGGGCAAAAAAGTATTTAGTCAGCCACCAATTGTGCAAGTTCTCCCACTTAAAAAGATGAGAGAGGCCTGTAATTT